>CM035187.1:3519784-3573723 GCA_020233015.1 Callinectes sapidus | reverse complement strand
TCCTTCCCTCTTCTCTCTCTCTCTCTCTCTCTCTCTCTCTCTCTCTCTCTCTCTCTCTCTCTCTCTCTCTCTCTCTCTCCACAGCAGTGGTTCCACAAGGCCAGCACGACCGTCCGCTGCCCCCACGTCGCTATCACGTTGCACAACCATTCCCACTCCACACGAGAGCCACAGCACCACCACACCACCACAGCAACACCGTCTTCCCCACCACCAGCTCCTCTGTCTGCCGCGCCGCCTCATGCCACCTCCTTTTTGCAGATTCAGACGCATCACCTTATCAGCAATCGAGTGAAGGCGCGAAGTGTTCTAGTTCAACCAGACTCAAGTGATGGAGTGTGACACCCGCTCTTGACTCGCCCGCCGCCGCACGTCTCCACCATCTCGCCCTCCCCTTTACACTAATGTGCATCACGTCCTCACACCTCAAGTCGCGGCGCAGCATCACATTCGAAGAGTACTGATGTGACGTCTCTCTCTCCCACCAGTGAAGTCCCGAGGTGTGGCATGTGGACTGGCTGAGCGGGGTGAACGGGATACTAGTAAGGCGGGCATGGCGGCGGCAGCATTGGTGGTGGTGGTGGTGGCGGTGGTGGTGGTGCGTGTGGCAGTGACAGCAAGGTGGCCAGGAGACATGACTCTTCACTTCAAATCGGCAGCGGGCGGAGGATTAATTTTGGCGTGGCGGCGAGCATTACTAAGTCAGGAGAAGCATCAGTGCGTGGTGCATTAGTCTGAGGCAACCCTATAACATAATGAAGACTCAGCTGTTTGGGGAGTGACAGTGAAAGGCAAGTAAAAATAAAGAGGCTCACTAGTCACAGTGCATTAATGGTGACAATGAAACTAACAAATGCATGAGGCAAGCAGAGCTGCTACGTTAAGCAATGGAATGCTCGGGGACACGAGGCGAGGCCAGGAAGAGTCCCGCGCCAGAGCCAGAGTGCACGTCCTTCACGGCAACACTAATATATTGTCCGGGAATAACTTAACCCGGTGACGCTGCAGGAGGGGGAAGGAGGGGCTGGGGTGGAGGACGGGAGGGGAGGAGTGAGGGGACACTTAGCAACACCCCGCCCACGCAGCACTCCCCGATCACCTCCCCGCGTGACGCCCTGGGTTCCTCGCCGCAGCGAAAGCATCCGCGGAGCTCTCAGGTCGTGTTGGGGGACAGGGCAGCGGTGACTTGGCCCACACTGACACTATGACCACCACCGCCGCCGACGCCACGCAGAGTAAGTGCTAATATCGGGTGTTTCGTACAGGGCGCGTCTTGGCTCCCTGCCCGCTGCGGATGCCAAACCTTGAAATTTTACTCAACCCTTTCTTTTGGCACTCGTAGCTAGCGGCCTGCATCATCAGGAAGTGTCGGAGTTATTTATACGCTGGTAACTGATCTGGACTAAGTGGTGAAAGGAGTCGGCGGCGAGGGCGGGGAGGCGGGCCCGAGAAAATATGACGATTCTCTGCCTGATAACAGATTTGGTACATTCGGCCAGGGTCCCCCGCCAAGGTGCCCCGGGGAGACTGTCCACTCCTCTCGTGTCCACTGTCTTACCACTGATCCCTCCCCTCCCCTATCCCTCCCTCCTCCTCCGGTACCCTTCACCCTCCTCTCCCTTACCAGTCCTCCATCCCACCACCTATCAGCCTGACCTTTCCTATTCATTATTTACCATCCCTCCGCTTATCCTTCTTCCTCCATCCATTCAGACTCCACCCCCGCGCCCACCAGTCCTCCACACCGCCACTCCTTCACATGACACCCACTTTCTACCCTCGTGCCTCCTCAATCGCGCCTCACCATTCAATGTTCCTCACTACTCCGCCCTCACGTACTGTAATGACACGGTTCCAGCTGAGTTACCCGAATCATGTGTTCTTGAAGGCGTTCCTTTCCATTATGGTGTTCACACTTATAATCATGAGGCGTGGAGAAATAGCGGAAGATGAAAAAGGAAAAGGATAATTATTGGAAGGTCTCTCTCTCTCTCTCTCTCTCTCTCTCTCTCTCTCTCTCTCTCTCTCTCTCTCTCTCTCTCTCTCTCTCTTAATTAACCGGCTTCTCCGCCAGAGGTGATCAGGGGAGCAGTTCACATCACACAAAGACATCCCTCTCCTTCCTCCATTCTCTTGCGTGTCTCAGGTGTGCTAGCCTCGGTCACCTGTGTGTGTGTGTGTGTGTGTGTGTGTGTGTGTGTGTGTGTGTGAGTGTGTGTGGGTGGGTGTCTCGTCTTCCATATCGTACAAATAAAAGAAATAAACAATGAATTATATAAGAGATACCACTTAATAAGACGATAAAAGAAATTGAAGGGAAGATCCATCATAAAATCGAGGGAAAAAAATCATAAACACCGATCGTTCTTAAAAAAAATAAATAAATAAACGCAGCCCCCCCCCCCCAAGAAAAAGACGAGTTTTGTAATACATCTAACATAAAACTTCCACCCCCTAATGATTAAGATAAGTGGTAAGAGACATTCTCTCTCCATAACCTGTCATTAAGCCACTCCTCTCTCTCTCTCTCTCTCTCTCTCTCTCTCTCTCTCTCTCTCTCTCTCTCTCTCTCTCTCTCTCTCTCCTACACCTGCCGATAACCAACAAATCACCGACAGGTAAGATAAGGTGCTGGATTCATTACCATTATCTACCCTACCCTACGCACACACACAGACACACACACACACACACACACACACAGTCCACACAGTCCCTTCTCTGCCTTGTTCGCCCTTGCTGAGATGTCTTACACTTTTTACTCGCGAATCTCTCTCTTGTGTACCAAATAGCTAATGAGGCAAGGCGTCCATTAACACGGGAATCCCATAAAATAAGCTGGGCTGTTTTAAGATCGTCGTGATATGCTAGTATAGAACGTTAATAAAGGTAATTAGCGAGTGGTGATGGTGGTGATAATGTTCGTGATGGTGGCGATGGTGGTGGTGGCAGTAGTGGTGGACAAAATCGTAGAGAAGTGTAGATGTATGTATATAGTAACGACAAGCACATCAGTAACTCAAACCAGAATTCAAGAAGTGGATGAAATGTCGCCGAATGTTTTAGTTTACAGATTGCTCATTGAACACTATCCGCACATCAACGCAGCCCACATCGCCTCCCATGCACACAAAACCATAGAAAAGTGTAGATCAGTGATTCTCAAACTTTTACAGGCTAACGCCCCCTTGGCTAACAGGTGGATTCCTAGCGCCCCCCTCACACACACAGGCGAATACAAACTTAATAGGCTCATCTTGCCACAGTATGCAGCAATGGTATTAAGCTTTTATATGAGCCATTCAAACATAGCTTTAGTGGTCAAGTTTAAGTTTAATGAAGGTGGGAGTGAGATAGGAGGGGGGCCGTACCCCACCACGGGGCCTCCGCCAGCCGGCTCATTTATCAGGATATTTTCTTCGTTTCTGGACTGTTTATTTGGGATCAATAGTCAAATTTAACGCTTTCTATGAATACTGCGGTGAGTTTCAAGTCATTTCCGTGCGTGTAAGGGGTGGAGATAGCTGTGGTTGGCGTTATTAGGGTGGTAAATAAGAGGGGATTTTTGCGCTAAATTTCTTGGAACGCCCAATGCCCTTTTTTATTTAAGGCTGTATCAAGTTGTTATTATTTGCAAAAGGTAGTCCATATACAATGATGTTTTATGCCTAAATTTCAATGAAATGAGTGGAGAGGAAAAGTGTTATTTAGCGTTGTCAAAGTTACATTAATAACTTATTTATCAGCCT
The DNA here is from genome assembly GCA_020233015.1 of Callinectes sapidus. Lineage (NCBI taxonomy): Eukaryota > Metazoa > Arthropoda > Malacostraca > Decapoda > Portunidae > Callinectes > Callinectes sapidus. Next base: position 3,569,974 of record CM035187.1, on the reverse strand, counting down.
GTCAATAGTTTATTTCTGCCTCTAACTCACTCTAAAGTGTTTAAAATAATTAAGAATAACTAATCAATTGTTTTGAAATGGGTTTTGGTTTCTTTGAAGTGGTAGTTAATGGATATTTAACGAGTGTTAGAAAGGGTCATATTTTCATAAAACACGTTTTTTCCCCGTAGAATTTCTTTAGAATTACTGTTGTTAGGAGTGTGTTTATACTTTGGAAATTAGTTATCCTATTTATCACGTCGGAACAGATACATTAGTTTGATCTGACATCGTTTTATCGAGGGGTCATTTTTAAAATGGTTTACGCTACGTAAATATAGAGCACCTGTGACGTCATCAGCCGTGACGTCATCAGCTGTGACGTCATCAGCTGGTCATAGGGCAGGCGCCTCCTTGCCCCTTGCCTTCCTTACTTATATGCCATATATAGCATGAGTTACTGTATGCTTACCGTGTGTGTGTGTGTGTGTGTGTGTGTGTGTGTGTGTGTGTGTGATACTGTAATACTGTTATATTGGCTCTCCATATCTAGCATTGTGAAAGATTTTTTCGGGTATTTTGAGGTGTGTGTGTGTGTGTGTGTGTGTGTGTGTGTGTGTGTGTGTGTGTGTGTGTGTGTGTGTGTGTGTGTGTGTGTGTGATGTGTGTGTGTGTGTGTGTGTGTGTGTGTGGTGCTGTAGTACTGTTATATTGGCTCTCCATATCTAGCATTGTGAAGTGATTTTTTCGGGTATTTTGAGGTGTGTGTGTGTGTGTGTGTGTGTGTGTGTGTGTGTGTGTGTGTGTGTGTGTGTGTGTGCTTAATCAACAGGCAGGGGATAGATAATAGGTAGAAATCTCTCGGTATATTTGTTTGCTACAGGACCTGCCACATACAGATGTGATATCTTGTTGCAGCATCTTCTTCCCTTCATTTCTTGTGTTGTAACCGAATGAAGTGAATGTATTTAACTGATGAACAATATTAATTTGCGTCTCCTCTCTGATGAGGGTTATTCAGACTGCTCCCCGATGATAATCCCATTTCACCTCCTCTACCCGAAAACCCCTATTCCCTCATGTCCACAATCTTGTGGGGTGAGGAGGGTTGGGGAATAGGAGGATTGTAGTACAATTCTAAAACCTTACCGGGACAAGAAAATGTGTAAATGCTCATATGCGAGTCGAAACTTGTATAAGGTTGTCTTGTATGATCTTTGAATGAGAGTATGAATGCGCCGTGAGGAAGACAGACTCGCTTGGGAAGACAACACAACACAGTGCCTGGCGCCGCTCGTGGATGTGTGTGGGTGTGTTGTTCACCACGGTCGCCTGCTGGAATGTGGATCTAAAGAACCCAGAGCAAAAGAGACAGGGCACGCCGTAGCCAGGACTAGAGGGTGAAACGCGGGTAGGTGAGGTGAGCTATGTACCCTGTGTGTTGTATCTCGCGGCATGTCACACTCCAGGCGGCAGCGTCCAGTCCCCAGCCAGACTGCTGTCACTTATCCGCCTTGCCTGCATCTTGCTCCAGAAAACAGGCCAGTTGTTCCGTCCGTGATAACCTCAAGTCATCATTCTCAGCCTTGGCGTTGGCAAGCATGCAGAAGCTGTCTAGAACTTCCAGAAGGGAATGGTCAAGCCTTGCCTGTGATTTTTGCCTTACCAGGAAGGACTGAAGAGGCAGGATCTACCCGCTGGACATATACACTAGTATACTGAGTGGCACATGTCATTTGACTTGCGATAACGGCGTTGATATGCGAGCTGATCATGGAGTTGGTAGCGAGGGGGTCATTGTTCCAAATTTTCCTAACCTTTTCCCCTTGGACTCCCTCCCATGGTAGGGTATTTATCTAACCTAGCAAAACTTAACCTAATCCAGCTATGGGAGAGGAAGTTAATTCTTATGTCACTTGATTGATACAAATCATCAGTTGATTACCAGACAGGAGGTTCCATCTGTAGTGAGACAAAGACTGGTTTCTCCTCATCCCAGGCGACAGCATGGCCCAGTCTGGCAAGCAGCCCCAGGGGCGGGAGGCTTTGCTCAAGTCTTACAACAAGCGACTCAAGGATGATGTCAAATCTATCCTGGACAACTTCATGGGTAAGTCCACAGAAATGTCAAAACTTGATTCTATTCTGTTTTATTTGTATTATTATTATTTAAACAGACAAGTATAGTAGTGGAATTAAGAATTGGAACTAGTCTTATTTGCTTTGAAGTAATAATGGTAGTGTTAAATGCTTCAAGAATTTACTTTCTTCCACTCATCAGCTGAATTTACTCTTTGCATAGTTGCAAACTGGAACTTCCTGCCTGTTTCTGTATTTCTACCTTCCTATGACTTGAACTAATTTAATTGAGATATTTCTCTACATTTATCCCATTCACTTGTTTTGTAATGGAAACTCTTCTTTCTCCAGAGATAGTGAAGCTTGGGATGGTTGAAGATGAAACTCAGATTGCCCGAATGACACAAGTGGAGGAAATCAATTTCCAGATGCAAGTGCGGTCAGCAAATATGGTGAGTTATCATCCCAGACTCAGCAGCCCAGTACACAGTAGGGCAAGACTGGGTGTGTGTTGTCCCTCACTTCCTGAAGGACTGACAGAAAATGTTCAGATTCAGGAAACATTTTGTTGGGAAGAAAAGAGTTGAATTTTTTTTACATTGAAGCCTTCAATATAAACCTAATTAGATTGTAGGATGGCATTCATACACGTGATTGGTGTGTGTTTGTGTGTGTGTATTATTCACCATAGTCACCTGCTGGTCACCCAGCCAGCCTTTCCTTATGGAGCGAGCTCAGGGCTCATAGACCGATCTTCGAGTAGGGCTGAGACCACATCACACACTACACACCAGGGCAGCGAGACCACAACCCCTCGAGTTATGTCCCTTACCTACTTTCTGCTAGGTGAAAAGGGGCTAGATACACATTAAGAAGCTTGCCCATTTGCCTCTCCGCACCCAGGACTCAAACCTGGGGCCTCTCGGTTGTGAGCCAAGCATGTGGACATGTGGTTGTGTGTGCTCATGTGTGATTGCCTTGTGGTCTTTATTCACAGGTGAGAGCAGCAGAATCTTTAATGAAGTTGGTAGCTGATGTGAAGCAGTATCTTATCCTCAATGACTTCCCCTCTGTCAATGAAGCCATTACCCACAACTCCACCATTTTCAAAACCAAGAGTTTGGAGGCAGACCAGAAGCTCATGGCCCTCAGAGATGATATGGCATCAGACCTCTATGAGCTTGAAGAAGAATTTTATTCCTCCATATACAAAGAAAAATGATACTATCTCTCAGAAAACTCTTCATTTGATGGTAAGTATATCTCACATATACTGGCAAGTGGGATTTAAAACTAGAGAGACAGGTACAGAAAAAAGCTCTTGGAGTAACATTCAAACAACTTATCTACTAAGAATCATATAGATATATTGAAATAAGAACATAAGAGTGATATTTGCTCAAATGTAAGAGGGAAAAGAATCTGAGGGCAACAAAAAACTGTGATAAAAAAAAAACCCACAGATGTACCGGTCCCTAAACAGGGTAAGTTTTTGTTTTAATATTTTTTAATTTTTAAATCTTGAGTAGAGAATGTATATGCAGTTTTGTATTGAAGTGGTAATGATAATGAAAATTGTTACAATGATGTCTTCAAGACTTAGATTCATTGCACTAGTTATCATCTGTTAGTTTTTAAGCTTTTAATTGTATTATATTGATCATTTCCCATAAACTACTAAGGTTTTGTTTACAAAGAGACTTCAAAATCACATATAAATATTTCAAGGATTTAGTTACTGTCTTATCCATTTTCCTGATGATCATCATTGTCATTTCATATAAATCAGTAGTAATAACTTAATTTCTCACTTAAAACCACTCCAATACCTTTCAGTGAGTCATCCTGTTCCTCATCTCTAGGGGATGGTCATGGAAGCTTTTAAGGATTCCTGTCTTGGCATTCTTTTCCTTTATACTCTTGTAATAGATGAATTACATCCTCTGTTAGAAAGAGAATTTTCAGAGCATTAAAACTGAAGGAAGAGTTTAGAAGGGAAGCAACATATTAAGGCTGGGCATTGCTTTTGTAATAGTAGTGAGTCTCATTCATATTTATTTATTGGTACATACAGATAAGGATTCCTTTATAACGTATGATAGAAGATACAAGTGTATCATTAGAGTTGTGGCAGCCTATATAGATGTAAGGACTAAGGCAGAATCTTTCTAATGCAAAAGGAATTGTATAAAAGCATATGGATGGTGCTCAGTAGGATCTATATACTGTATATCAACAGTGTTACTTGGACACCCTCCCTCCCTCACCACCTCCAGGAGGAAATTAATAATGACAATAATGTAATCATAGAAGTCTTCATGATTTATGTTCAGCTCAACTAAAATATCTGGTTCAAATCCTCCAGCTGGCTAAAAACAGTAAAACTGTCTGTTTTCAATATGTTGTTCCTTATCACTGAAAATACACTAAGCAGAGAAAGGCTTTAGAACTCAGCAACCCCATCAAGACATCCTAAGCTGGCATACCATGATACAAAGTTTATTTTATCCAACTAGTGGAGAAAACTGTTCTCCTACAATGGAGTCCAATAAGCTGATAAGTAAGGATAACAAGACTACAGGTCATGATTGTGTTTAATGCACATTGTATTTACTGCTTAAGAAAATCACATTTTAATGTGGTAAATCCTGAGTCTTGCTGCCAGTTAAGACTCAGTTATAGACCACCACACTATGCACCATGACATATATTGAATTGTCCAGCATTTCTGATGAAAAATAGTTCATTGTCTCCGTGTTTCAAGATATAATAATGAAATCAGAATCAGGGACCTCCTTTTGTGGTAGAAATAAATAATATGTGTTTAATAATTGTGAAAACCTCATCTCTTGCACCAAGTAGTGTGACATGTGGAAAGGGAAAGTGTCAGTTGGAGGAGAAAGATAGTCCAATGAAATGGGCCACTCCACCATTCACACTGTGCTCAAGTATTTGTGCCCTGCTGCCCTGCACACCAACTCAGCTTATGGCAGTGACATAATTGTGATGCTTGGTCGCTACTCAAGGAAATGGTCAGTCAACAATTCTGTTCCCAAAATGAAAATTTGATGATGACATAAAAGGTTCATTACAACCATAATGATGATAATAATAATTATTATTATTATCATTATTGTTGTTGCTGTGGAAGCTAGTAAAGGAAACACAGGCTGGGAAAAGAACACTGTTCCCCAGTAATTTCACCCATGAGGCTTTTTCAGAGAGAGATTCTTCCTCTGAAGCCCAATGAGTGGAACTAGTAAGCCTGTTTTTCCTTCACTACCAGCCATAACTCATCACAATGTCTCACATTATTATTATTTTTATTGTTGTTATAATTACAATGATCAGAAAAATATCTACCTCACCTGTTTTACATCTCAAGGTGTCGCGCACACACACACACACACACACACACACACACACACACACACACACACACACACACCTGCCTTCATGTGTATCTCTATGTTCAATTGATGTGCATGCTTGCTCAAAGAGGCCAGGAATAGTATATGCCACACCATTTAAAATTACTGTTTGCCTTATCATAATAATTTCTTTGAAGCTTGAGTGCATGAACGTTATTAACCAGTAATTACAAAGGAAAATACAGCATTTTTTTCTGAGGACTAAAATGTCTTGTGCTACATCTTTTGAACTCCTGATTCTCAGCTCTGTCAGTGAATGCAAGCATGATAGGGATGAGTAAGCCTGCCTAATTAATGTTACACAAAGAAGGAAAACAAAAGAAAAACAGTGCTCTCCACATCACCAGGAGGTAAATAGAGGCCACTCTGTTCTCTGCCCTCAAGTAGGAAACTCTCACCACAAACTTAGCCATTCATACCAATAACACAGTACCAATTAATATCTGATTTATAAAAGTTTTCTGGCTTACAAAACTACTTCAGTTTTTAATACATTCAGCAAAACAAGCAGTAATGCAATTTACCATATGATTTCAGCTGAACATAGTTAATCTTATAAAAAATTAAAAGCTTCATTTTGATATTTTCTTTGTTATCGACAACTTATAAGCTACTGTATTCTATGTGATAATTTTATATACAATTCATTTCAATACAAAAATTATGTCAGGCTCTCAGACTGGAGTGTGGGGCAGACATGCATCCTGCACCAGCACTGGATGACTCTCCCACCAGCCTCAGGCCACCTCCACCAGAGGCATATAATATGTATGGTTAGGGATTTTGCTCCTTATAAAGGCTCACCTTCCAATACAGTTCTAATATTTATTTTGTATGTGAGCCTATTGTCTGTAGCAAATTACCTATATTTAGTAATTCAGCACATTTGGTGATTTCTAGAAGCAGCACTTAAACTATCCCTTAACTGACTGGTGTAATACAGGTTTAGTACATATGTGTGTATGCAATGGTGTTTGCACCAGCACTTACATGCATCAAAAGATTATTAAAAACCTTGTCCATACTCATTGTTAAAAGATAGAGTTTATTCCAAACACAGTCAATCAACATATTTAAATACTAATAATTTTCTAATTGTCATCTTACTTTTTAATAAATATCTAGATGCAAGTAAAAATATTTCAAGTATATATTGATAAGATGCTCACCTTGCAAGCAAACTGAAAACTACCAAACAAAGGCAACAAGTTAACAGGATAGAAGGTTTATATAGTCAGCTTTTCCAGTGAAGCATCACAAGCGGATTAATAATGTATCACACACCACAGAAAAAAGTAGAACATTAGTTAATTCTGCACCACATTTCAGACACACAAAAAAATAATAAATAAAGAAGTAAATATCCCTTAAATACTATCAAACACTGCCTGGCTGAATGCTGAACACCAAACAGTCAAAGTCCTTTAATCCAGCACCAATATGACAGCCCATAATTAATGTACCTACAGTATATGTTTATAATATATAAATAGAAATACTCAAGTTTGATGTTAAGACAGTATACTGTTTTCCAGAAAGGAGAGGGTCAGTTCACCACCAAAGAAAGTGTTAGTATTGTCCGAGGCTTGGACTTGACAACCTCACCTAGCATTTCTTTACCATTTACAAATAGGCATAGAATGTTTCATTGATTGTAAAAATGTCCAATATGAGCTATAGTATCAGTTCCAAGCAATTTTGTCTATTGAAAGCATATGTTCACCAAGTTGAGGACAGTATTTCATGAAGTTTGTTCTCCCTGGACAAGTTAAAAGAAGATTTGCTTTATTAGTTGGAATGTTCAGGGGAGGAAACTATATGAAACTCATAATATATAGTACATGTTTGTTTAGACTCTATGTACATTAATAATAATTCCAATAATTTGGCTTATATTGTCACAATTATATGGTATTGGATTGCCATGTCAGTAGATGAAAAATCTGGAGCTTCTTGCAAGAGCAGATAACCTTTATTAATTTATTTCCCTTGTACAGGAGCTTCAACTTCTCTAGGGAAATGGTAGCATAAGAAGTGGTGGGAGTTTACCATAAAGAAAACTTTCCTTAACAGCCACAAAACAAATGATTGCAATTGGCAGCAGATAGAGTACAGTTGTGATTAATTTTATTAATTTGTAAAGCTTGTAAAAGGTGGCTGCCAAAGCTGCAATGCTCTGAGTTAGTTGGGAACAGTATGGTGAATCCAAGTCCAATTTAATGCAAGGCAAACTTTTACTAATCATGATGTCCCCACTATTACTCTCATCACTTACCTTGTTCTCTATCCTTTACTAAAATGATTTTTCATTGCCATCACCACCACCTGCTATCATTCCCGTAAGGCATACCTACCCACAATACTTAAAGTACTTCAAAAAAGAAGTATCAAGACATCTGAATTGGCAAAATTGTTTCTGCTCATTCTGCTTTTTTTTCTACCAGTCTTCTTACACACTCATTCACTTGACCACATCACCTTAACCCTCATATCTGACCCATGGCACAGCCATGTGATGTTCTCTGAATGACACACACACAGGTGTGCTCCATATATCCACAATTCAGCAGTACCATCTTAGGCTTGGCATTTATTCATATGACCAAATGTTTCACTTTCAAACAAGTCATCTTCAGTGTCTGAACAAAATCAGTTATGTAGGAAGTGTCAGTGTAGTCTGAGGTGGAGAAACATTCTCACAAGTTTCTCCATTTCAAACTACATCCACAATTTATATATGTCAGACTTATTTAAGCCACTAAAAGATTACATCAGTTAGATACTAAATCTTGCACAAGCATATGAAAAAATGGCATTCATGTCTGTGCTGATAATGTTCCTATTGGCATCACTGTTATAATCACTGTGCAACTTTCTATTATTCCAGAATGGATGTCTGTATTAGCACAGTGAACCTCAGTATTGACCCAACTCAGTGAAACTTCTTAATCATGAAATATGGCTAGTTCATCCTGGAAAACTTGAGCACTTTTACAAATCAGAGGTGCATCATCTAATGTACACTGCTGTTCAGAGAGAGAGAATTAACTTTTTCCTCTTCCTGATAAGATCAATAAATTTTTGCTGTTGAGCAGATATTTGAAAAGATGGAAAGCATGCATGTATATATCAAGCTGTGTGTGCATGAAAGGGGTTAGTTGGTGCGTGTAGTGAAAGGAGACGGAAATAGTATGACCATTCACAAGCATCAGCTTTAATGGCAGACAAAACAGGTAGCTCTGCAGTTAACCAGACAGGTTTTATGTTGCTTTACAAAGATGGGCAGTGATGTACCTCTGTGTGGAGGAGATGGAGAGCTTTTCTTTCCTTCTCTCCTTTGATATTGCAGTGGAGACTCAATAATCAAACTTAGTTTGTTCTAACCTTGGCAAAATCATAAGTTTACAAAAATTTCAATGTAATTTTTTTTTTTATAACCACTTTTTCCATTTTTCCACTGCCATAGATCACTTACGTTCTTTTTTCACATTCATTGCCACATCAGCTCCCTTAGTGGCCGCCTTGTTTTTCAGTATGGTAGCTATTATAGATTTTGCCATACAATACTGTCTTATGTGTATATGAGGAGGCACCAGTCACTTGGAGTAACAGTCACAAGAGGAAGCAACCATTACTCTTAACGACAGCAGAAATTTCCCTTCTCATCTGCTGTATTTTTGATATTCCATGCAAAACTGACTTTCATCACAATATTGGTGTTTCTGCTCCTCTACTGCCTTCTATAATGGATATCATGATAGCCTCATGCTTTCACAGTAGTGATGCCAATGAACAGTCTTAGCTGAGCCAGGTGAGCTAGCATCCTTGACTCACCAACCACCACAGATTTTTGTGGATACCAGGACTGGGCAGCGACGGCGGGGAGGAAGCCTTTGTTTACAACCATGTGTGTGGACATTCAAGTTCTAAATTTTTTTTAGTATTAATCAAAGTTTTGCGTTCAAGTACTGAAAAGTTAAACTAGTGAGACATTCGAGTACTGAGTCTCCACTGTACTTCATTACTTTAATCTTGATGAAATAAATTGAAACCAATCTCACTTTTCTTTGGCTATAAGTGAAGCAGAAGCAGCATTATAGTACACATACCTCTCATTTTACGTGAGAGATGCGTTCTTGAAAAGATTGCGGACAACAAAAACAATGTAAATTGAATATATGTATATATGTATATACACACACACATACATATACTCTTATACATATATATTCAAATAGACACAATTTACACACAATTTACTGGCACACTGATAGGATAAGCTCTTCTCTCCATGGATGACGAACGTTTACTGAGCGACGTGGCGTGGTAAGTCGGAAATGGCATCTGTATCATGTTTACAACAGTGCTCAATTGTAGATGTGGCACTGATGCCATCTCTAGCTCACCACACCATGTCACTCAGTAAACATTCATCATCCAAGGAGAGAGAAGCCTATCCTATTAAGGAGCCAATAAAGTGTGTAATTCCTAATTGAATATATATATATATATATATATATATATATATATATATATATATATATTGTATGTGCGCATGGGTTTGTGCAACTGTTCTTATTCGGGTGATGCAAAGGAACTCACATGTCAAGTTTGTTGGCCACTCAGTGAAATATCACGTATAAGTGAAAAAAAAGTACCTAAATTAACAATTTGTTAGGAATTTGGACCTTACGTAAATTCAAAAACACGTATAACAAACTCGCATAAAAAGAGAGATACCTGTAATTACAAATATACATGAACAAAGTGTGTTGACAGTAGTGGCTATCTGGAATTGTAAGACTACTTTTAAATTTACACTTTTATACACCTTATTCATTGAAAATGACAAAACCAAACACTTCTGAACTATGTTAAGTGGAGTTAAAGAGTGTGTGTGTGTGTAAAATTCTTGTAAGTGTGGTGCTTGTGGTTAACAATATAGCTTAGATTCAATCCATTTTTTTTATAGTTTTTCTTCTTTTTATGGCTGCATTCCGAGATTATTTTGGCTGACAGTATTTAAGATAGCATGATTAGCATTCCCCACACATTGTCAGGACTGCCTCCTTGGTATACTGTGGTTGTTTTTCATAGGCAAGTCCCCATAGTCCTGGTGTCTGCTGGATTAAAAGACTTCACTGTAAATTACTTTCCAAGAGTAATGTTTGTGGCACTATGATCCTCTTTAGATTGTTGGCACCAGGACTCAGCCATCCATGCCACAGTGGTTACACAGTAAAAATACTGGAAGAATACAAATCTGGCTTCATGACTGACAATGCTAAATTCAAGCTGCTGCAAAGTGACTGGTCCAAGTGGGCTGCAGTTGACGATACAATTCAATATTTGAACTTAAAAAATAAATTCTACAACTGCAAAAGCAAGACCAAATTTGCAATGATTACTGAAAGTGAAGCAACACATCCTTGCATCATTCACATCAGATAGTCTATCTTCAAGCTTCTGTTCAGCAAAGTGGTAAGAGCACACAAGCTGATTTTCCATACTATTTAAATGTTTGTCTTTCATCTCATCATTACACCAACAACTAAAGTCCTGCCTACACAATAATGTACCCTCATGCTTCTACCAATCATGCTATTTTCCATTGGAGCACAAGCATAACAAATCTTGACCCTAAACTTTCCATCAATATTGATCAGATTAAGATTCGTCTTCTACAAAGGAGGTGCACTACCAACTGCATAGCTCAATAACAAATACTATGAACTTCCACTGGTAGTTATTCTAGTTTTAATTATCAGTAATATTTAGTTGCTGTATATCACTGTAAATGTAAGCATGCAATTGACAACTCAAGAAAGAAACTCAAAAGGTAATACAAACTGAAGGTTGTACTTTAATGTTTTGTTGTGCTTGTGCTGCATAAAAAATGGCATGATTGGTGGAAGCATGAGTGACATCATCACAAAAGCAGAACTTGCTTTGTATAGGTTGACAGTAGGAATAACAATTTATGCCTTACAATCTTTTTTTTACCTTTCTTCCATTTGTCAATTACTGTACCCTAGTTTTACACTATCATCAGGGTTCACATCACTGAGTACTCCCTTTCCAATTACTGTACAGAGCTTATCTACATTGTGAGTGGTCAAATCTTACCAGCACTAATGATGTTAGATTCCTATGTCTAAAACAGACATCGTACAAATGATAAAAAAAATTCCAGGACTCATTAGGTCTTTTACAAAAGAATCATTTCTATAAAGAAAGATGCAGATACAAACTCCTGCAACTAAATTAGAGCTTCGATGTAATCATGTAATACAAACAACACTGCCTTTAAGTAATTAGTGAATAAATGTCATATTAATTCCTCTTCCTATCTTTTCTCACACAGAAAGTGAAGTGAGCAGCAACTGGATCAGTCAAGAAGCAGCTCAGCACTGGGCAGGAAGTGGCTAGAGTTTCATCATGAAGTTACAAAGCATACGAGATTCTAACTTTGGCAATCCCACATAGCAGGACACCATCAAGTACAGTGCCTGACAAATACATTGAAAAAAAATTAAAGTAAAAAAGGCACAGCATGATGATAAACATTCACATGTTACTTTTAAATAGAACAAAAAAAATAAATAAATAAAAATGCTGGACTTAAGATTGAAAGACTTAACTGTTATACAATATTACACCCCAACCTGGGTAACAGCCAGGCTGTGTGGGTGTCTGAGCCTCACTGGGCAGCCTGGGATGCTGCTGAGGTGGAGGTACCCAGCTCATGGAGGGGGGGAGGAGAGGAGAGCCCAGCCTTCAGACAAGCAGAAACAGACAACCCACACCAACTACACCATCATATGCCTATGGAGGCTATTTACACACCTGGCCAAGAATGCTGGAGCTCTGCGTATGTACACACACACCTGTATGTGAGACGAATAAAGGCCAACACCTAATTCAATGTACAAAATTAATTTTCAAACTGGCAACATACTGTACAAGCCTCACAACAGAGTGCAGCCTTGATGTCACCTGTGAATGCCTGCCTGCCTTTCAAGATAGTCGGGTATGTTTTGAGTAGAAAAAAAACAGTTTTTCTTATTGGTAAGCAGCACAGGTTTGGCTTGGCTTGGCTTGGCCACAAATTGATTATAAACAACTAGATAACTTATGACTTAGGCGACATAGCTGTACTCATCAGTGGAGTTTGGAGTGCGTTCCAAGTACTGCTTGTCGATGAGTAACTCTATACACTTCTTGATCATTGGGATCTGTGGTGCAAACCTTGCCCGGGACTGACTGATCACCTGGCACGGGAAAATGTGATTAGGAACAATACAACCATTGCCACTATAAACATCCTTAGTGTCAGGACCAAACACTTTTGACATCATCCTGATATTGCTACACTTGGGGGAAGCAAAAGTAAAGTTTGTATCTAGTTACTATTATAATAAAATACCTAAAGTAATGTAATGCAGCAGCAGTAGTTTCGTGATCTAATTTTGATGTACATACTCACTCCAGAGTACACTGAAATGTTCTCAATTAAATAATGGTGTTTCTGCTTCCCCTGAATTAAGCAACACTAAGTCTGTTACCCCTCTCACATCATATGACTTAGGATTCTTTGTAATCTTTTATACTAACTTAGATAAACTATTTTTCTTGTTGTGGTATAGTAATGAAGGTAATGTCAAGATATCAAAATGCCTATTCCTCAAAATAAAGATGTTCATATCAGCACTAGTTTGTTTCTTCCCTTACAACACATAGAATCTATAAATTTGTCATCATCTTTTATGCATTCTCTAAAAGGATCACTTACCTCCTGTATCAGCATGGTATGCTTGAGCAGCCTGCGTGCCTTCATTATCCTCACTATAGCTGCCTGTAGGTACAGTTTGCGGTCCTCCTCTACAGCAGAATGTGTCTGTTCCGTCTCATGCTGCTGCTCCTTCTGTGGTGCCACGCTGATCTTGAATTTGGTCCGCTTATTAGCGTACTCTGTGTTGAGTCGCACCACCGCCTCTTCATCCAGATTCTGCAAACATCACACACAAATTACAACCTCTCACACTAGCAAAATGACACAAAGCCTGGAAAACACACACAGTAACAAATACAGCGAACCGTCAACATTCATAACGTGAGATAGCATAGACATCTGTAGTGATCTTGCCTCTCAGCCCTGCCACTGCTAATTCTTGAAGGCACTACCAGGCAAGGTCAAGTCTTTGTCTGCACCAGCTCTGGTCACAGGTTACCTGTCACCTGAGGACCAGTAACACAGGAAGGCAGTCTTTCTCCTGCCAGCATTCCATCCACATACACACTCATCTCACCTGTTCCAACACAACGTACTGTAAAAACTCTACGGTGCCAGCTGAGTTAATATCTGTGTCCCGGCCAAGCGAACGTTACTGCAAATAACTGTGCAAGACAGTTCTATTCTATTTAACTTAAACTCTACCTAAGAATTTACTTCTAGACTTTAGCAAGAAAAATTCAAGAGTGTTGACATTACAGAAAACTGTATATCTCTCAAAGTTTTATCCTGTACTTTGTGGCAGTAGGAAAAGGAGAGGAGGGCTGACCTCAGCATCAGTAAGTAGAAGCTTGCTGTCCAACAAACTCTGCAGAAACTTGGTGAACTGTTCGTCATTGAGGTGTGTGTGAGTCTGCAGCTCCTGACATGTGAGACTGTCCACCTGCAGGAGAACAAACCATTGAATAAACACCCTCAAGTCAACAAATGGATGAAAATGTGTACCAAACCACACTTTCATACATGACAAAATAAAGCATAAGTTATTGAATCCTACACACAAACACACACACACACCCACCCTTACCTTCTCAAACATAAGCAGCATGGCCATCTGGAAGGTTGACATGGTGATGAGGTAGGTCCTCTTGCTCTGGCTCACCTTCAGTTCCCCTGTGTCAACACAACCACCTCTATGAAACTGTACACCCAAATTCTCCACCAAGCATAAGCATTAGAAACTATTACTTGCAGAGAAGGGACAAGAGGCTGTATGAAGCATGACATAAGGAAGGTTGGTGTCTGTCATAAGTAAAGTGTAGCAGTTCTGTAAAATAATACAAGGAAAGGAAAGCAGGACTCACCTTGACATAAATGGTGAAGCCATGTTAATTTCCTCCCATTGAAGTGCTTGTGATAGAACCTCTCAAACTGAAAAGAAGCAAACTTTCAACAATACAAGTACACTGCAGAACCACAGACTCAATAGTAATCCATCACAATCTCTACTCTTTTAGTGTCCAATACATATCGAGAGACTCTCACACCAATGTTCACATATGACCTTATTCCCGGTAAGTACGGACAGGCCTTCACTCACCGTTTGTACAGACTTCTCCAGCTCCTGAGGAACTGCGAAGGGTGTGATGGAGGTCTGACCCAGTGGCCAAGCACCAGCCTGGGAAAACAAGTAAAGACGGGTGAGGCAAAACAAAAAATAATGTGTTTAGTAGGAAGAACACAATGTGAATCAAAACTGATACTTAGAACAGGGAAATTGCTGCATCTCCACAATATCTGATGAGAAAGATATTTGGCATGAGAGAAGGAGAGAGAGGGAAAACAACCATTCAGTCCTGAAATATCCAAGTAATCACTCACCTGGAGAACATTTATGGAAAAATTTATCCCCAGCTCAACATTCTTGGCCTTGAGAAAATCGTTGAACTTGTGATTGAGGTCTGAACTGACAGACATATCAGTGAACATCCGGTGCAGCTTGCTGGTGTACTCATAGCCACACGCTTGCTGCAGGGGGGACCAAATTTATGTGTGCCAAATTTTCTACTTGTACCATAATAAAATGTGGTTTGGGAGCCGTCTTGTACCACTAATAACAGCTAAAACCTTTAAAATTACTTAAATCTGAAGGTCATCTTATATATACAAGTGGTAATATATAGTAAGTGGGCCTTTTTTTTTACTCATTTGTTGCTCATGGCCAACTTTTACCTCTTATATAAAAACAAACACAGTAATGTTGACCAGAAAGAAAACAGCACAAATGACTTAAACAAGAACTACCACATGTCAGCACACTGATTCTTACAACTTCACAATGTCTTCATATTAAAAAGTGAGAGCAAGTGACCCTTTTTCAAAATAAGAAGAGAATAATTAATAGTTAGCTACCTTTAGGCGGTTAATCATGTTTTCCTCTGAGTCCATGGACTGACTTTGCTGCTGGATGAGTCGCTTGGCCAGCATCCGTGCATAGAACTTCTGGTACACATCCTTGTCATCCACGTACTTGAAGATGGTAATGCTGTGTCCAAGCTTGTCGTCCACCTCACTCTCATTCAGCCCTTTAGTTGACTTTTTGAGCAGCGTATCACAGTATCTGTAGAAGAAATCTCAGTTACTGGATGCCATTTCCACATATGTACCAGTTCTGTTTCGTCACCATTCTAATTATCAAAGGTTCTAACAGAGTGGAAGAGTGACAAGTCCTACAATCAATTTTTTTTATACAATGTGAGCTTTTTAGAGGAATTTATGGGCTAAAGGACCTAATGGAGACCTCCTATCTGAAAGCCCACCCACTTAGGAACCATTACCCTGAGTGGATGCCCAATCTCCCCTTGGATAGTGGTCAGGATTTGAACCTTAGGGATCTTTCAGTCCCCAGAGCACACATGGTCAAACTTCCACAGCAGCCCTATAGTGTGAGATATGTACCCCTGTTTATGGGAAAATTGTAATAACCTCATATGACAGTGTACACATGATCAAACAGTGACAAGTATGGTGATGGCAGTGGTGGTGACTGTGAAAGTTTGATGAAATGCAATGATGGCTGAGGCAGTGGGAGCAATAACAACAATAAACGGCAACACTCACCGGGCCAAGAGTTCTGGGGAGCGACACACCACCTTCGTATTGCCTCTGTGGTTGACAACACTCTCAAAGGCTTTGTCCAGGGCACCAACAAACTGCTGGTCATTGTGGAACACCTCAGAGATCATGGTGCGATATTTCTTGTGTACCTCCAATAGACTCTCCACAAACTGGGCTGGAATCTGCCAACAAACAAAAGAAACTTTAAATACCAACACTTAACACAAGAAACATAGAAGCTTAAAAGCCCCGAAAGTAAAGACCAGTACTTTCCTGGACTTCTGAGTAATATAAGAAGATAAAACAAATAGGAGATTGAATAAGCAGAATTATAACAAAGTAAATGCTGAAGACATAAAAGGGAAGGGAAAATATGATTGTAAGGGAAGGACAGAGGTGTCCATCTGCACTGGGAGGTCAAGTTTGATGTACTGTTCCATGAAATAAATGCAGTAAAGGACACAAAATGAAACAGACAAGCTTCTTACATTGTCCCCTTTAAGGTTAGTGATGGCCTGAAGGCCCTGCTGCTTGATGTGTTCCTTAAGGTGATGCACAAGCTGAGTGAGGCCATTGGGCACAGGCCGAAGGAGAGTGTACATGTTGGAAAGGTCACGGGTCCGCTCCGAGCACACCATGGCGCCTGTCTCTGCATGTACTGTGGCCAAGTGGTCAGCTACCATGCGGTCCTGCACTTCCTTAACCACTCGCTTGTGGGAACTGCAACATCATCAGTATCACACCACTGCCACCACACAGCTTTCAGATCTAGCAACTTTAGCTTACCTAAATAAGTTCAAATTATCAAGCCAATATCCATTTCAGTTTGTAAATGATGCTATTTATCTAAAAGTAGAAAAAAATCAATTCCCACAGAATCATAAGAGACAGATAGATACATCCTTGGAAAACATTCAATAAAGTCTTGGAGGTTTGGGCTGTATGTATGAATCTTTCTTGGGTGATAATAGTGAGGGTTCAGAAGTCTAGTAATACCTTGGAGGAAGGAACTTGGTAGCACGCAGCTCCTCCTCTGCTAGGCGGGCAATGACGCGCTCCATGTATTGCGACACATTACACTCCTGCAGCTGTGATGATGCCTCCTTGCGATAGAAAGAGCCTGTTTCCCTCAACAGCTCTTCCTCAAACACTGTCTCGTACAGCTAAAGAAAACAAATATAGGGTTATTTGCAAAAGAATTCAAAGTTTTGTGCAAAATTATGAGATTTTATGACATCCCTGATTACAAACACACACTCACGTACACACATACAGCATCTCACTCACCTGCAATGTGGATTTCTTTTTGTACATGTTGACATCTACAAAAGAATGAATAACACCACGGATGGTGGATGTTGGGGCGTCGGTGGTGGCGCCCTGCCGGTCCTGCTGGATCCCTGCAAGGAGCACACCAACCAGGCGGCTCTGCAGAGGTGTGATCATCTCCCTCTGCCAAATCTCCAACCCAAGCTCACCTGTTCATACAAATTGACCTCAAGAACTAGTATGTCATTCAAATACTACATGGTGTAATGAAATATCAACCAATATGACCAAAAACAATGAAATCAGATAATCAAAGGGCTATGAAAAGGGAAGGCATTTCAGGAGAGGTACATACAATTATCAAAACACTATGACTTCCACACTTATAATACACTTCAGCCCAACAAAGAAACTAAAATATTTTCTCGGTAAACACTAAATACCCAGTGCCACAGATTCAGACACTGATAAACAACAAATGTGCCACAGTCCCAGCAGTACTCCACCTCCCAGATTTCACTCTTATGCCACAAGCTCCACCTCGACCAAGATTTAACAAAGGCTCACCAATCTCCAGTAACTGCTCTGAGACATCCATCTGCATTGAGCCATATGTCAGGTCTGCGTCACTGAACTTCTGCTTCTGGATGTGCTGTGAGTTTAAATAGCTGTGGAAGAACAAGTCATCATCATCATCAGTCCACACTCCATTTACACCTTACTTCCCTCTTCTTCCACAACAGGGCAAAGGGCACAAAAAGACACACATATACAACATATTAATAAGATACTCCAAGGTGGTTACTCACGAATAAAGATTGTTGAGGTAGTGAGTGCCTTTGCTGAACTGAAGCCAGTAACGATGGTACTCTGCCAGCAGGTTCTCTTCTCTCTGCTTGCTCACCTGCAAAACAAATAATGACTTAGAATAAACATATCAATGCTGCTCCTAAATGCAAAACTTTACCAAAGATTAATATGGACAACAGAAAATATAGAAGAACCAGGAAGATCAATACTAAAATGGATGACTGCCTTTTTGACAGACAAAGAAATTAGGATAATAGTCAAAGGCATTAAGTCAAAGTGGAGAGCCTTAATAAGTACAGTACAAACACCAGGAAGGCATAACAAGGTACACAAGTCTCTGCTGATAATGCTAAGATTATGTGAAAAGTAACAACTAAGAGAACGATGAAGCTCTAAATGAAAGTATTGGTTTCGAAAACTGCCAAGAAAAGCAAAAAACAAAGAGGATGGTGAAGCTCTAAATGAAAATATTGGTCTTGAAAACTGTACACACCAGCTGTGTCACACTGATGCACCCAGCCACCGCCCGTCACTCACCCGAGCGTACAGTTCTCTGACGTGGCTCTCCAGGAGCTTCTTGGTCTCCATGTAGAGGCGCTCCACCAGGGGCTCTGGGAAGGCTACACACAGGGAATACACATCCGAGAAACGCTCATTCCACACAGTGCGCTTGATGGAGCCCATGGTGACCACCTGCTGGACCGTCTCCAGCAGGCCGCCCCAGACCTCGTCAAAGTTCACTGCACGAGGCTTTAAGGACATTCTCACCCTGTGCCAAGAAAAGCCAGCTCATTCCAACAACTTCATCAAATAATGGAAAAGATGAACAGTATTTATCACTTGCACATTCCTAAGGAGTGGGAAGCAGAGTTGGATACTTTAAATGGCAAAAATATTTCAGACTCTACCTGCTTTACAAATATGTGGTAGAAAGTTGGCAACACTGTCAGGTCAATTTTGTTCTTTTGTCGAAAATGTTTACATCTGTATGAGAGAAATTGTTTTTGGGGAGCATTGCTTACTTCCAATCCTTAGTAAGGAAATACCAACTCAGTGGTTTTTCTTCCAGCACATCTACACTAAAACACTAAAAAATTTTGTAAAAAACACATGTTTAACATAAAACAAGAGTAATTGCATATCTAAATACTGAAAAAGAGTACATTTTATTATTATTGTCTTTCTTTATAATTAATGTGCTGCTCCTAGTTATATTAGCTAAGGTGATAAGCAACAGTGTGTATCAAACAATGAAATCCTTAATACTGTGTGAGTGTGTCTGGTGCAGCACAACACACACAGTGGTAGTGGTTGGTGCCTCCACAGTGCACACTGCTCCAGCAACCACAAACACTACACATTTAGTTGGCATGAGTGACTTTCACCAAGCAGGATGCCACACACCAGGCTGCAAACCTGCCCTTTACTACCAAAACCTGTGAAGGGCGCCACACCCCGCCCCCCCTAACAATGAAAGGCGAGGCTGGTACCTTGGCCCTCCCCCTCCGCCAAGGGCACCCTGGGGCCAGGCCAGGCAGGTCAGACAGGCCATGGCGGCACTGCAGTGCTGGGAATACCTTTGAGAGGCCAATACCCGTGATAGGCAGGCTACAGTGACGAGTGGGTTGTGTGTAGTGGCAGTGTTGGCCTGCCCGGCGGCCCGTCCTGCAACAGCTGATCCTGGCCTGGCCTGCCTGCCCTGGCCTGCCCCAGTCTGCCATCACTGACCCCTCATCCCTCTGTGCCTGCCCCTCACACCCCCAGCAGGCAGCCCCACCCATGCCCACCGCCTCCCCGCCGCACAGTACCTGGACCAGCTACAAATTAGTAGGAAAATACATGTAAACAACCCGCTGTGGCCTGTCCTCCTGGCCTCGTTATGTCACTGACGCAATTTTTTACTCCACACTTTGTTATAGTGTTTTTTCTCCTTATACTTCAAGAATACTTTATATTTAATGTATATTTACGTTTATTTCATGTGTGTTGAATACTAGAGTCACGCAGCTACGGCGGAGAGGATTAGCAAATAAGTATGTGGAGTGACACTTCAACAAAAAAACAAAAAAAGAAACTCTGTCTGCATTTCCTTCGTTGTTTCTAAATATATAATTATTTATGATTCACTGTTGTATTAATTTATTGTATTTATTTACCTTTTTGCTTTTTTATTTTATATATTTTTTTTCCGTGTCTGTGTTTATTGTAGCAGTGAAGAGTACACGTGCGGTGATCTCTGGTGTCTGCTTGCTGTCTGTCTGCTTGTCTGCCTGTCACTGCTGCAGCCCATGGCTCTGCTGAGGGTGGGGCGGGGTGTGTGGCCGCGCCTGGCCCTGCTGAACACAGGTGAGAGGTTCGGCAGGCTGCAGGCTACGCTGGGAGGTCAGCCTGCCGTCACCTGCTGGCTTTCCCTTACCTTGCCTCTGGTTACCTTGAATCTCAGGCCGTCAGCCTCAACACACTGTCTCAAGGAGGTGCTGTCACACCTCCTTGAGAATAGCGTAACTCTGGCCCTCAGCTTATTGCAGTGTGGCAGGTATGGTGATGGCTTCTATGGTGGACAATGATAGTACCTGGTTGGCTCCATTGCTCAATGAAAGTGTAGCAACAAATAACAAAAAAGTCGGCAAAACAAAGGGGGTGCCCAGAGCTGCTGGTGTGCTGGACTAAGATATAAATGATATGCAATATATAAGTAATAACTGGAGTTAGCATTTAGATAAGTACAAAAATATAATTGTTCATCAAACTCCAACAATAGGTTTCCCAAAGCACATTATAGCAACAGTTTAAAAGAGACTATACATAGTGAGTTGGTTTGAGTGATGTGCCAGCAAACAATTCTAAAGAAGGATGCATCTCTGGAATAAAAATCTGTGTTGATTCCAGATTGTGGTGCATTGGGAAGAGTCTGTAAGTGTCTCTGAGTGCCCACTGATGGAGCAGGAACAAGCAGTGTCTTGGGTTAGATGGTTGATTGGGTGTGGAGGATTTTCCAATAGTACATTATAAAGTCTGCATTAAGAAGTCTTCCCTTCAGAGTAAATAGGATTACAAACACTTCCTTGTGATTGGTCATTTTCCTCGTCATTTTCCACTGTCCTATCCTCCTTGTTCAGCCCGAAGTGTGGCTGTTGAGCCATCCTCAGCTTTCTGGTACACCGGAGCCCTTTGCAACATTACATTAGTTCAGGATAAGTATTGAGTCTATGCTGTGGGATTGTGACATCATTGTTCTGGTGTTTGGTGTGTAAATGGTCACACCGCGTAGTGTAGTGATTAACACGCTCGGCTCACAACCGAGAGGGCCCGGGTTCAAGTCCCAGGTGTGGCAAGGCAAATGGGCAAGCCTTTTAATGTGTATCTAGCCCCTGTTCACCTAGCAGCAAGTAGGTACGGGATGTAAGTCGAGGGGTTGTGGCCTCGCTGTCCCAGTGTGTAGTGTGTGATATGGTCTCAGCCCTACCCGAAGATTGGTCTATGAGCTCTGAGCTCACTCTGTAAGGAGTCTGGTTGGGTGACCAGGAGGCAACTGTGGTGAACACACACAATATACTTATACACCATTACCTACTTTGTTACAGAGAGTCGTGCATGGGTGAGCACACTGGAAGAGGTGAGGAGGATCAATGCAAGGGAGGAAGCTGTGGTGCTGACTGATGATGGCAAAACTATTGTGTGTTGGCACCCTCAGCCAGACATCCCGTATGAGATGACAAAGGTTTGTCATGGGTGGATAAATTTACCACATTATCCTTTAGCACTAAATTATTTATCTATTATGGTTAAACTGAATTTTTATTTTGTTTATGATAGTTCATTAAGCCATTTGGACACAAATTTCAGCCTCTTCTCATCTTGCCCTTAAAGAATTTTCAGGTGACTGCTAAAGAAGAAAGAATGAATTACACATTGCATGATGTATTGGTTGCATCAGGTACTTTACTACAATTTTTGTGATTCCAGCCACTGCCTGCAGCTCCCACAGAAGACTCAGTGCTAAAGGTGCAGGCAAAGGACACAAGCAAGCTGTTTAAAAATAAGCATCCATTCTTTGTGAACAAGGCACTAAGAGACCTGACTTTCACCAATAAACACATATGGTTCCCAAGGTGAATATCTGTTTAGTAAAAAACTACTCAATGCTGATATGCAAAAGTGTCTTCTTTCTTATTGATGTCATCATTCTTTTCCAGACCGCAGAAGCGATTTGCCAAGAAGAATCCTCCCCGAGATCGAGAATATTTATAAGACTTTAAGTATATTTTCAATGTAAATATGTAATAAACTTATATCTTGTAGTATGGAGAAATCTTGCTCTACCCAGTTTCAATCTTGTAATGTCATGAAATTGTATTAACTAGAAAATATGAAGACCACAAGAAAAGAAAATGACTTACAAAACAAACTCAAGACATTATGACAGAAGATGCCTAATAGTAAGAAATAAGACTTTCTCTTCAAGTGGTATGGTAATGATAATTTTATTACTGAACTAGCCCATCAACAAACATTTATGGACATTATTAATGATTAAAGAACATCTGCATTCTAGCAAATAATTTATTCTTTAAAGACATCTAGTAATGTACAAATAAAAGTACCTTACATGTTCAAAGGCATATACAAGTCCCCAGTAATGCATTTGTTAGGATGCAGTACCAGGATCTATACACAGGGAAGCAACAACACTGCCACCCTGGAGGTCAGCCCATGCATGATAGCCTGGCCATGTGAAACACTCGCTCCTGTGTGTTCAAGGTCTTCAATTCTAAACTTTTCCACTCACTCAATTTTCTTCCTCTTGCATTCTCAAATTTGGCAACATGATTAATTTGCCCGCTGCCTCAGGACAGATTGCTGTGGGAATAAAATCAAGATATTACACATCACAAAAAAATACTTCATAAAATTAAATGAAGGGAAGAAGTAGGTCAATATATTACAGAGGTATACAACATAAAGGTAAACATATAAAAAGAGACAGACAGAATTTTCTCACAAACTTCTGTTATCACTCCAAAACTCACCAGCCTGGAGAGGTCAACACATCTAGCGAATTCTTCCACTTGGCGGGCACAGCGTAGGGCTTGGCGAGGATGGTCCTGGTAGCATGTCATGACGGACTCTTGGTAATCCTGACACACTGGACTGCACGTTGCCTTCACAAACAACTTCTCAACATCCTTGACAGCAGTGTTCACCTCTTCCTCAGACAGCTGGGACATCTTGCTGAACTGGTGGTGTGGACAGTAGTAAATCAGTCACTAGAGACTATATCAGTACATCACTAATGAAGTTGTCTCATATAACCTTCAAAATAGGCAAATAAACCAATCTAGACCTACCTCCTGTTCCCTGGCATCCATCTTTTCCCTCCAGTCACGGTTAAGTTGCTGGAGCTCCTGTTCCTTCTCTTCCCTGAGTCGCATCACCATGAGGTGGGCTTCCTCAGCATAGATGGACCATGGTGGGATGTTGCCCCCTGGCTGGTTCAGAGCAGGAGCAGATCCAGCTCTATGAATCAATGTTAAAAATGTTCATAGAATATATGCATTATGAAATTAAGTTGTCACACATATAATGCTAACCTCAAAAGACATTAGTACGTTATATGACAACTTAATAACGTCAATGCAAAGTAATGTGGGATTCACAAAAATTCTCGGACCTTCCCCCCAAAAAAATAACAGGAAGCTTGTAATGTAATCTTTACCATCTCAGAAGCCAATCATGGCTGGAATAAAGCAACTCAAACATATGCTTAACCATCTTATAACTAGTGATGATGGGGCAATGCACATACACACCTGACAGCCACACTAACATCTGGCTGGGACTCTGTTGTAGCCTTTTCAGGAAGATCCACAACAGCAGCAGCAGCAACAGCAGTCTTTGCTACCTCTGGCACAGAGGGGCTGGTGATTGGGATGAGCTTCTCTGGGGTAGTGTCACCTGCTCCGGAAGCTGTGCAGACACAACATACAATCCATTCACTCAAATATTTTTTCAATTCTAATCATACATCAGTTGTAAAACTATTCAAGTCCAAATTTGTTATGAATATTTCAAACTATTGATTGCAAACATTGATTAACTATCTATGACAAAAGAATTCTCTTGCACCAATGATGGATATATTCTTATGTCTGTTAGTTAGAATGTTAGTTTCAACTCTACTATAAAAATAAATTGCAAATCATTGCCAGGGATAGGACCTGACCTGAGCATTGGCAGATGTAGTAACAAAAAACTACTGTTCAAAGCAAAATAACCTTCTTTTTCTATGATACATTATTTCACTTATACTCAGCTGTCCACCTTAATGGCCAAGCTAAGGCAGGAGCATGAGCCACCACACCAGTCACTGTGTGAGGGTGGGGAGTATGGGTAAGGGAGGGAGGATCAAGGTTTGTTATGCTTCTGAGTCCACCACCATTACCTGAACCATTATCCATTGTGCTGAATACAAGGCTTTTGTCACTAAGAAATTCATCTATAACGATGGAGAGCTTTCAAACAATGATTGAAGGGAACAAAAATTTTAAGTGTATAAATCTGGTAATTCTGTACACTTCGTCTAATTTCATGGTTTATTATAAGAAAATATATGATGCTGAGCTATGGAAATGAACCACGTATGTGTCTTACCTGGATCATATCCCATGTAGACATTAATTCTATAAAAAGCTTTCAAGAAGTTTTAAGAAATTTGTTAGTAAATTCTGAACATTAGCATGATTATCTATATTCATGCACAAGGAGTGTTGACAACATGGTTTCAAGAAATGTATTACCAAAGTATGCAGTCAAACCACCTCAGGTTTGTACAGAAACAGCCCATCAGCAGAAGAAACACGAGACTATCTCTATTTCACACTTCATCACACCATTACACTTACATCACTAACCTTACACAGGCCAGTGACTGCATATAGCAATGTTTCAGGCAGTAGCAAGAACCCCATCATGTGGCCAGCTGGCAGTACAGTGGTTAGGTATGCAGTGTTTTCTCAAGGCTTAGATGCCAGAGAGCAGAATTAAGCAAAGACAGGAATTTCATAACTCAACATAAAACTTGAGCCAGTGTTAGTTTGAGGTAGGTAAGCAATTCACTATATGCTTTGGATTATCAAGTGGCCCTGTCACTACCTCCACCCACCCACACAATGGTGGGGTGGGCCTCCACTCACCCTCAACCCTGGGAGGCTCAGGGGCCGGGGCAGGCTCTGGGACAAAGACTGGGGCTTGGGCCGGCTCTGGAACAAAGACTGGAGCTGGGGCTGGTTCGGGGACATAGACCGGCGCTGGGGGCGGGGCCGGGGCTGGCTCTGGGACAAAAGGTTCAGGAGCTACCTGGGGGACTTTAGGGGGCTCTGGGACCTGGGGGATAGTAGCTACAGGTGAAGGGGCAGGGGAGGGTGGAGGGGGTGGCTCTGCTGCTGCTGCTGCTGCTGCTGAGGCCTGCTGACCTTCAATTTGGCCTCGCAGACGGTACGCTAATGACTCCGACAACTGAAAACATGACACAGTATTAGTTTGTGTATTAAACAAATCAATTAACATTTCTTTCCCAATATTAAATAGCAATACATAATCCTATACAAATTACATTACCTTGCTCAGTTAATGAATCTGACCATCTAAAAGCATGTTCATCTATATCTATCTTTGTGAGAAATACTGCTGAAATGAAAGAGAAAGAAATGACATTATGACATCTTTACCATTACTGTCTTTGAAAGAGTTAACTGTGATGCAGCAAAGCAGAAATAAGGCGAGGATGTGCAAGCTTCTTATTTTTAACAATGTATGTAATGACGTCACTGGCCCACCACAATCACCAGTACATCACAAGTCATATCACTGTACGACATATAGGCAACAATATCCACATGCTGATTGGCTACATTGCATTTGAGCTGGACATCCAATTTCAGTATACGACATCAGAGTCCTGTACTGAAATTTTATGTCCAGCCCTCAGTCAGTCTGCTCTCAGACACCAATCAATGTACACGCGTGCTGATGTCTCACAATATTAAGGAAAATTCCCTTAGACTGGAACATCAAGCTTTCACTGCCTAATTGTCCCACATCCGAAAACACTCAATTCCCCACAGGTCATAAAGCTTGTTAAGGGGATGGAAGGGGTGAGATTGGAGGGAAAGCAGACTTATCATCTAAAAATACTGAAAATAATATTCCAGATCCATGTGGTGCAGTGAGTGGTAGCCAGTGTCTGCCCAATGCCTTAACAGGTGGCATGGCAACACAGGTGATGCTCATATATGGGCATACATCAATCATTCACGAACCCTCCCCCTTGCCTGCATTACTCTTCAGGACAATACGGAAAGGTTATATTGCAACAATTTAATTAACACTTTCCTAAGGGAACAAAACCTTTTTGTCTTTTCTCTATCTCTCCTAAAAGTAGAATGGCAGCCAGAAGTACTGAATACATTTCCCTATTTATCCCTTTAAACCATACAGTGTGTCTGCATGTCTATCAAGCCAAAACAAACACTATCACTGCTACAGACGAGCCGAGGGTATCTTTCCAGCAGCCAGCAGCCCCCCTCCCTGCCCTGCCCCCCGCGGCCCGCCCTCCACCACCGGCAGGAGAGTCCCGCCCCTCACCTTGATGACGCCAGCCTTGTCATCATTAACCAGCGTGATCTTCCTCGTGCTGTGTGAGGACCCCATGGTGACTCGGAGTATTACAGCAGTCCACTAGCAGCACATCACTGCCTGGCCCTCCTCTCACTCTCTCTCTCTCTCTCCCGCAGCTCTCCGGCAGCACCACCAACAACACCTTGCTACTTCCCAACCTCGGGACGGTTTCCACTTTTCCAATACATTCAATGGAAGATTAATTTGTAGTGGCCAGATACAATAAAAAGAGATTGCAATTTTATACTGTGTTGTGAATTATTGTAATGGTCCCTTAAGATCGGCTTCCCCCATTGTTGATACTTCAGAAAGCATCTATTACATTAATTCACTTTTATAATAGTATGTCTTTCTTGATTTTACCGAGGCCCCCAAACTGTCTCCTTACATAAGTACTACATTCCATTGCCTTCCCCTACCATCTTTCCTATTATCAACTCCATGGCTTTCCTACCCACACCTTGCCTTCATTACGCTCGACTTATTTGTCTATTTATTTATTCCTCCTGCCCCCTCTCCTCTTTTTTCCGTATGATTTATAATAGTTTACTGTATTCTCTCTCTCTCTCGTTTATGACATAACACATTTACTACACATACATACATACATATATTTGTACATAGACGCAAATATGCACACAAGAGAAAGAGTATATACAGGTACATATGAAATAAATTAGGGTAGTGAAAGATAGCTTCGTAAGTGTGCTGTATTAAAAACTTATGGACGAATCACAGATCTCACCACCAGAGATTATTAACAGTGATTATTTGAGAGAGAGAGAGAGAGAGAGAGAGAGAGAGAGAGAGAGAGAGAGAGAGAGAGAGAGAGAGAGAGAGAGAGAGAGAGAGAGAGAGAGAGAGAATATTTCCTATAGCAACAAAATAGAGATGAAACTCATAATGATCAAGACATTGATTGTTATAAATGTGGAAAAAACAAAAAAACTATTAAGGCAAAAAGAACTTCACAAATCATGACTAATAGAAGAAAGGTAATTAAATCATAATAGGAAAAAATAGGCAAGTGATTAACAGGAACAATGGCTACAATTTGTTATAATTGGATTGCTATAACTGTTACAATCAAGTTATCAAAATTCAATCAAATGGAAGACAATGAGCAATTATTTGTTAATACTCCATTTAATAAGTCTTTGCATGTAGGTTATTGTTAACATCGTCCATAATTATATGTATACTGTATGCACCTACAATACACTGAAGTTCTTGAATCTTGCTTACTTTCAAAAACAGTACAGTACTGAAATCAATCAACTAAATTCAGAGTTAACAAAACCTTTATAAACTCATTAAATCATAAATAACTTATTTGATTTTCTGAAAAGTCATATCTATAAGATTGTTAATAGATCAAGAAAGAAAAGTTAAAAAGATGAAAGAATACTGGTGACAAAGAAAGAAAAGACAAAAAAGGGTGGGAAAAATTAAAGTAGGTGAGGAAATAGATTTCAGATCAAGAAAGGGAGAAAAGATGGATGGGGAACACTAGACAGACCAGGAACTAAAGGCACTATGAATTCTGTTGTTGCCACTTTTCAAACTTCTTTCTCTGTGCCTCCATCAACTTTGTAAGCTTCTTGGTTTGGCTTTTAGTGATCTCCTTCCCCTCTGCATCATGAGTGGGCAGCCCACTGGCATCCCACTGTGAATATTCAGAGGTACGGAACATTTCCTTGGGTTCTGTGGGTGGGACAGCTTTCTCCTGCTTCTGCTGCTGCTGCTTGGCCTCCTGTTCTGCTTTCTTTCTGGCCTTCTCCTGTCTCTTGACCTCCTCCTGCTCCTTCTTGGCACTTATCTCTGCCATCAACTCCTTTGGATCCACTACTTTGATGCTTGGAGCACCTGCAATGGCATACATTGTCCCTTCATAATAAAACTGTTCCCTATCCCACACTTATTCCTATTGAGACACAGCAGATGTATGGTCCTACCAACAAAGTACCCCCACATCCCACCTGGCTCTATATGCCAATGGGCCTTGCTAATACCAAGGATACCCACACTCCTTCCCTTGACTCAACAATAACACATTATTGTCACTCTGCAATTATCTCTGACATGCATAATCACTCTTGCCTGTTGCTAGTGGTATTAACACCCACCTTCTCTGTATGGATCCTACAAAACAATAATAATTCATCTATATACCAAGCCAGTAATCCCATGAGTTGGCCCTGACAAGGTACCACACACACAAACACACAATCCATACTTTTAGCCTCATCAGTTCCCAATGGAAAGGAATAGTCTCATGGAACAACATGGGCTCATCATAACACTTATGAAATAAATAAACAAATACATATGGAAGTGTAAGGTATACACACACACACACACACACACACCAGACTCACCTGCCTCACGGTCCTCCAGTCTAATACCCAATGGTGGCAGCAACTCGTCCCTGATGGTGTCACACAGCCCCAGCAGACGTCCCCGCATGTCTCCAACCTCCAGCTCCTTGTCCCTTGACCACTGGCGTAGCTGTTCCCGGATGTTACCCACCACCTCTGCCACAGCCACCACCTTCTCCTGTTCTCACCAAATCCACTACATCATTAGTATATATCCATCATCATTAACACATGAATAATACTCTTTCCTCTTTTTACTACCTTCCATATACTACTATAACATTAAATATCAGCATGTCCTCATCAAACCACCTAATATACCACACTACCACACATTTATCTGGAGTAAAGACCCACTTACCTGGCTACCTGTGGAAGATTTGTCTCCATGAGGAACACCAAACATTTTCATTAGTTTCCAGATGTAGCTGTTGATATTCACCAGCAGTTGTGAGTTCACCTGATAAATTCATTAAGCAATACATCAGTCACCTGTCTCACTCTGCACTGAAATACTCCAATGTGTAAAGCACTCATCTCCATGACTGCTTTTAACTTTTTTTACTATTGGTAAACTTTTTCTTACTATTAGTGAAAAGTACTGCAGCAATTACATCATAACCTTATATTTCAAACTTAACAACACAAGTCAATTCACAGTCACTATATAGTACCTATATTTTCACTTAATGAAAATAGAGAATCAAATCAAAATTAAAACATCTTGGTTATTCTCACCTGCGGGTGACTGTTCATGTATTTATTGGCCTCAGACAGCAAATCCCGGATAGTATCAAGAGCTGTCCTGGTGTCAATGTTGTCACACAGAGATTTATGCACATCTAACCTGTGTTGGTGGGATGCACTCAATATATCCTCATCATTAAATTTACTACAATACATAAGTAAAGCTATGCATCTAACAAGATGAAATACTATACGTTCCACCTTTGAGTATCAGAAGGATAGAACATCGAACTCTTTTTGTTCATTTTTTTTAACACAATTAAATTAATGATCACACAAACCCAGCAGATATATGCAATCCTATTGCATTAAACAAAGGGAACACACCTGGCAGTATTGAAGGCCTCCTGCAGGGCCACCTCAGGTCCAGCCCACTGTGTGCTAGAGAGCCCTGCACGTCGTACCAAGTCCTGAACATTGAGGCTGAATTCTGTTATCATCTTGTAGTACTGACGTGAACCCTCCATTGTGTTGCTGCAAAGGAAGAGGCAACAAGAAAACATTCATTAAAATTTTCTATTGCTAACAAGACTTCCACTTCATTCCTGCCCCTCTTTGGCCTTAGAGCCAGTGAAAGACAACATTCTCTACTATACAACACAAGGCCACTGTGACATCTGGATATACCAAAGAAACTTACGAGCTGTAATCCAAAGTGTCCTTCCAGGAATGAAGGAGGAAGGAGATACGCAAGAGGGCTGGAGAGTTTTCAGCCAATGCCTGCTTGATGGTGATGAAGTTCTTGAGACTCTTGCTCATCTTGCAGCCGTCTATGTGCAAGTGACCAGTGTGTAGGAAATAGCGGACCCAGTGGTCATTGTTGAAGTATGCCTCAGCTTGAGCCAACTCATTATCATGGTGAGGAAACTTCAGGTCCACACCACCTGCAACATAATACATCACAGTCACTATCCCTAAACTATCTCAAGCATACCACTCCATCACCAATGTCATCAAAATCTGTAACACCACTATCATCCTTGTCCTCATTATCAACACCACCATCAATGTACTGTAATTAATTCAAGTAAGCAATCTAAAGAAAATAACAAAAATCCATAAGAGTAAGGTACAAGAGAAGAAAAATAAAAGCAGTTATACATCAAAAGATTAAATGAAAAACTAAGACTGCACATTCATGAGAGAGAGAGAGAGAGAGAGAGAGAGAGAGAGAGAGAGAGAGAGAGAGAGAGAGAGAGAGAGAGAGAGAGAGAGAGAGAGAGAGAGAGCATGACTACTCCAGGCCAGCCATAAAGCTGGCCAACAAATACTTGGAAATGTAAAGACCTGTGTGGATGTCAATGGACTCCCCAAATATCTCAGAGGCCATAGCAGAGCACTCTATGTGCCAGCCAGGTCGCCCAGGTCCCCAGGGAGATGGCCAGGCTGGCTCCCCAGGCTTAGAGGCCTTCCACAATGCAAAGTCATTGGGGCTGCGTTTCTCCTGTGCTGATGCAGCTGACAGGGCACCCTCTCCCTCTTCCAGTGCTGCCTGATTGCCATATGCTTCAGGTACCAGCTGTCAAACAGACACAAATTAATATGAATATCTACAATTGTTATTTACAGTTGTGAATGCTTCCAAGGCTTTAATGGAGGTCCTCCCACATCTGATCCGAGCAGATTGCCAGAGGTAAAGGATGGGTCATTGTCATATCTTGGCTATCCCTTTTGGTCAAAATGTTCACATGATTGACAGGTGGATTGATAAATACAGGCAGAGGCACACAAACAAAATAAAAATAGTCACAAATAATAAATAATTTTGGGGAAAAATTCAGGACACCTCTCTCAAAACAAAGTGATTGCTGAGTTGGTAAATGCAATAATAAAAGTATCACTCTGAGAGGTAAAGACAAATTAATAGATAGGTAAAAGATTAAGTTCTAATGTATTGTAAGGATGACCTACCTTAGCATAGTAGTGGTTGGGCTCAGCATCAAACTTAGCCACATCAAAGTATACAGAGTTATTGGCTTCATAAGCATAGCCATTCTCAATTATTTTTGCCACATAATCAACAATCTGAGGCACATACTCTGATACCCGCGTCACCACATCAGCCTCCATCACCTGCAACAGACATCACTACAATCACTCCTTAACTCATGACATAAGGAAGGATGACAAACTTTCCTACATGCAGAAAGAATGGAAAATTATAACTCTGGGATGAGGCACTCTGAACAATAGAAAATAAATAAAACTCCTACTCATATGAAAATGAAGACCTAAAAATAAATACAAATTGTAAATAATGGCAGGGACAAAAAACAGAAAGATAGAGGAAAAATTTAAGAGTACAAACATTAAGCTCATGAAAACTCTTTATAGCACTCATAGCATCTACTTGCTTGTGCCTGGAAGTCCTCTGTTAAGACAAACATTACAGCACAAGGCTGGCAGCACCCACATTAAGGGCTTCCATGTCCTTGTTGAACTCGTCTTCATAATGGCGAGGCAGTTCACTGAAGATAGAGTTGTCAGTCACTTCCTTTCCCTTTTGTTTGTCTAGCCATTCTCCCAGCACTCCTTCAGCACACTTCAGTAGCTCCTCCTGTTTCCCCACAGCCTCTCCTTCAGTGGCTGCCTTGAGTGCATCAGCTGCATTTTTGACCTACAAAGATCAGATATTCAATTTCAGATTTGATTAAGACTGGCAGAATTACAATACCATAATTTACCACAAAATATATATCTTTATTTGACATTACGTTTATACCTCATGGGTTTATGGTATCTGTACCATATAAGAAATATGAGATAAGATAACCACAGAAAGCTGTCTAAAGATTGCAAATATAAAGGTCATAGTCTCTTACAGCATAGCTTCACACCACTCTTATGTGCAAGAAACCACTCACATGCTCACAAAGACAAAATTCCAATGTCACACCCAAGTAATATTTGGTTAATCTTGACAGTCTTATCACTACAATGTTAGTGATAGTGCCTATGATTAACACCTCACACCTATCACACTAAATATTACAACGACCATAACTACACACCTTCTCCACCTCTGCCAACATCATCTTGCGTTTATCAGGATCAGTGGTTGCTGCAATGGCCTGGGTGTGATGCTCTAAAGCTTGGGTAAGGTCCTCATACACCTGATCCCACTGCTTTTGTGATCTGGAAGGGTCCACACAAGTAAGTACCCAAAGCAAACATGACATTTTTTTACTGTATGAAGGGAGAATAAAAAAGGAGGAATAATATGAAGCATTACGATTAGTCTTTAAATTCACCATTGTAGTAATTAAGAAGCTGCAATTCTGGTCTGAGACTTAAACATTTTATTTCAGACACTATTGAAACCACTTCATCCTCCTCGCTCCCCACTAACCCACCTCCTCCCGTGGACCACTTACTTGCGGTATTGCTGGATCAGGTACCTCGTACGGGCCCGCTTAATAATCTTGTCATCAATGTCAGTGATGTTCATGACATAGTGGATCGGGAAGCCAAAGTAATCCTGCAGGACACGTCGCAGAATGTCAAAGCTCACATAGGACCTGAAGGGAATGGACATCAGCAGGCATGAATCCACAACAAGGGTAGATATTTATAAGAGGTTCTTCATTTGCCAAGTATGGCTGTTTGTCTCCTTACACTAATTAGAAAATAAGAAATTTGGTCTACTTTGGTATCCTAACCTAAGTTAAACCAGAACAAACTTATTCTAAGCTACCCTTAGGACTAACCTAACCTAATTTAAGCCTAATCTAACTCTATTTTAGGCACAATATGTTGATTTTCAAAAGCATCAATGAGTCAATAATAGCCAAGCATGCAAAAGAAAAAAAACTGACAGACCTCAATTATGACATTAAATATATTACCACAACATGCAGTCACGTCAAGCACTACCGACAAGAACCGACAGTAAACATAAACCGAAACAAGTATTCCAAAACTATGCAACATTATCAATACATTTTACTTACCTTGCATGGCCCATGTGAGAGTCATCATACACAGTTGGTCCACAGCTGTACCACGTGATCACTCGCTTCTGAGGTACAAACAGTTCTTTTTGACGAGTGAAGGAGTTGTACAAGTGGAGCCGGGGCACTTCCACCCCCTCAGGGGCTGTCCAGCTGGGATCTGGGCGTTTTGGCATGATTCACCCTGATGGAAATAAGTAATTAATGTCATACTTCAGGTTAGGTTAGTGTCATTAATACCATCCTTGTGTGGGGAGAGGCAGCCCTACCCAGTCAATTTAGGTTCGGCTATAAATTTCTTGTTTTCCATGAATGTCCAAATTTGGCTTCCCCATTCTTAAACTCTTACTTTCCCACCACCCTGTGACAGGACACGTGCACTCAGGGCCCGACCAGCAGCAGGCTGTCATCACTCACCACCTCCCTTCACCCCGCCCACCTGTGTCTATGTGGCCTGGCTCTTCTCAACACTGCAGCTAAAACCACTTCAGGCTGTACAGGATAGCGTCCGTTCAGCGGGATAATCACTCTCTATCTGAGTTAGACACACACACAAGTCAACCCACTCACCTTCCAGCTGACGACGTGTCTGTGTACTGCTAAACACAGTTGCCAGTTAGTGGTAAAGTGCCGCGTGGTGAGCAGTGAGCAGTGAGTACAGTGACCGTGGTGTACTGTATTTAACAACTCGTATCAAACACGCCAAATAAACACATCAAAACAGCGATGATCATTTCCTACGGAGCGAGATTAAAGCTGTTAAAATTGCATTCCTTAGGCTTAGAAACATGGTTAAGGTTAGGTGACTTGATAGAAGTTTTTATGTGGTATATAATAGGGATAAACATTAAATAAAATTCTTAGGATCAATAGCCAAGATAAAACCACAAATAATGGATTCGAAGTTGAAACATATAGCTAACAGTGGGGTGTCAGTATCTGCTAATCTTGATATCAGTGCATGCCGGCCTTAATTAGTATTCGCCAGATCCAATATGTCAGTGTCATTTCAAGGGTTTATCATGAGATAGGGACTAGAGTCTATAAAACATGGATATAGGTTTTGGGAAGCATGAAGTGGATTGGAGGAAATAATCGTGGTACTTACGAGTTTACGATAACACCTTTAATGCTTCGGTCTAAGCGAGAGTCTGTGGGTGGGATATCTCTGGTATTAAGGCAATTATTTATAATTTCATAGGAATCTGGGTACATAAAACTTATGGTTCACAGGTATAAAAGATACGTACATCTATTTAACTTTTCTTAATGTTATTTTCTTATTGAATTATATTTCATGGTCTCTAATGTAAATGACGTTATGGACTCGCTCAACGCGAGTATTATTCTGGCGTTGTCGGTACCTGTGCAGACGGACAGATTCAGCATGACTTTGTGTCAATTTGGTGATAGTTCCGTGAGACCGATTACCAGCATAATCCATCAACCCCAACTGTGGCTGTTTGGGCATGTGGCACGGTACCTGGTTGTCTCTGAAAGGAATAACCCAACATGGAGGAGGCCAAGGGAACACCCACAGAACTCATGGCTGAGGCAAGTCGATGCCTTTTGCTGGAAGTTACTCAGTATGGGAAGGGAGCCAGCATGAGGACTGGCGAGACGTGACCGTCGGGAGTAAGATTTCTTATAATATCCTTGGTCGGGAGTGGAGCCCAAGGATATTATAATTAGAAACCTTGGTGGTGACGCGCCCCCCGGAGTATGCCACTCATACGAAGGTTCCGGCTTAAGAGGGGCCTTATAATATTACATGATCTCTCTCTCTCTCTCTCTCTCTCTCTCTCTCTCTCTCTCTCTCTCTCTCTCTCTCTCCCTGATGTGTGACAAGGGAGAGGATGAGATGGTGGAGCATGTAATGTTGGAGCGTGTAAAGTATGCCAGAGACAGCGAAGAGATTGATTGATTGATACATTTTTTGTTAGATTAAAAAATAAAATACAACAGAGGAGATAGGTGGACCTTACCACCCATTCCCTGGGCAAAGACTTAAGGATAGGAGTATCATAAATGTTGAAAAATAGAGTATACAGACAAGATGATACAGGAAGGAAATGTATGGTAGTGCTAAGGGAACTGTTGATTATAATATCCTTGGTTAAGATCAAGGATAGTATAAATAGATAGAATCCTTGGTTAAGATAGAAACTTATGAAAGGATGGTTGAGGCTGTGAGAGAATTTCTGGAGAGCATGTGGCGAGTCAGATGTAGATTATTTTATCTTTTACATGAGTGACCGATCCAAAGAATCCAAAGATATTGACAAGGATATTATAAGGATCCTTGGAAATAAGAACCCTTGTGACTTCAAGATCAAAATCTCCTATAATAAAAAGATCAAGATCAAAATTGTGTTGACACTTGTGCTGCCAGATACTACAGCTGGGTAGCATATAGTTCGCTGCGTCATTTTCCAGGTGATAATCAGTTTCATGTCCTCAGAAGTTAAGATCGTATATACAGTACAAACACACGTCACTCGTCAGTATGTTGTAAACTAAATACTTTATTCGCCAGACACTGCAAAGGAAACAATGAGGTGTAAGTGACCTCGTCTTATAGGAGGCCTAGTATAAGTTTGATAGGCCTACTGTTTCCCTATCAAGGAAGCGTGACTTGGTAAGCTTTCCATCACAGAGTTGATGGCAGCCGGTATGAACATCCATGAGGTGTGAGTTATAGCGGTGGATCCTGTTAGATTTAAATGAATACAGCTTTCACTCAGCAATGGTATTGGTACAGAAGCAAGCTAGTAGAATTTTATAAACAGTTTCGTTAACTTTTGGACACACTTCCTCAGAAGTGTAGTGCATGAAGTGGTAAAAAAAAGTCTCCTAAGACTTATTTTTTTTAGGAAATGCGAAATGTTCTTTCTCATGAAAAAAAAAAAAATGCAATAGAAACAGAATATTAAGTTATAAGTTGCTCCTTTTTTTTTTTTTTTTTTTTTTTTTTCATTGGATAGTAGGAAAGTTGTTACTTATAATTAAAGCAGTAATTCTGACTACCCACAGATATTTGGTGTCACCATGAGGTTGCTCCTCATTACAGCAGTGTTGTTAGCTCCCATCACGTGAGTATTTGCTCTGCAGAGAAATTCATTGCAGAACTATAATATGGCATCTAGAGAAAAAATGCTGTATTTTCTATAAATGCCCAATAAAGTTTTACATTAAATAAAAATTCTTAGACAGATTTTTTATAATCTATATGTAAACCCACACTAAGGATTGGCCTGTCAGTAGAAATTCCACAATTTTTCTTCCTGTGTAACTATTTTGTTAAAAGAACGAAGCTATGATGGGATAGGTCTGCTGAAGTATGCCTCAAGAAGCAAACCTATTGATGCAGAAGCAGATGTGCCATAGGTGGTAAAACTAGTTAAGCTTTGACACTTCTATTCCTATTGACCCACAGCAGAAAGGAATTATTCCCAGGGTCCTCTGTAACATTGAAGTAATGCAAAATATTCCTTGTGTTTAGAGTATAATGTCTATTTCTGAAACATTAGTACATAGTGAAATGAGTGATGGTGGTGGCATGATTCCAGAAATGCTGCTGAGAAGGTGACTTGGGATGTGCTTATCTTCACCCAGCAATGGCCAATCACCAGCTGCATTAGTCACAAGGAGCATGAGCCAGGTGCTTCATGCAACCTCTTCCCCAACATGACCTCTTGGACTATTCATGGCATCTGGTGAGTCAAACCTACTGCATTGTTTCTGAGTTGATTGCTTCATGGTGTGTTGACAAGCTCCTTGCTACATAAAGTTCACATTGCTTGCCATACACCATTCTGTTATAACAACTTATTGTATTAAACCCTTACGGGATAGATATTCCTTTCTTTATTGGATATTAAATGTTTCTTTCTTTAAAAATCTATTGTCAACAGGAATATGCTGAATCATCTATCTACTCCTAACCTTCTTGCTCATCATCAGTGTGGATTCTGTAATGTATGTTTCAGGCCCACCACACTGGGAACCATTGGTCCAAATTTTTGCAATAAATCATGGCATTTCCAAGAAAGAGAAATCATTCCCATTGAATCCTATCTAATCAAGTACTGGGGCAACATATATG
Source organism: Callinectes sapidus (assembly GCA_020233015.1). NCBI lineage: Eukaryota > Metazoa > Arthropoda > Malacostraca > Decapoda > Portunidae > Callinectes > Callinectes sapidus. The sequence goes on along the minus strand of CM035187.1, from coordinate 3,531,701 downwards.
CTGAAGAGTCCCGCACCTCACTTTGGAAGCACGAATGGCTAAAGCATGGCACATGTGCTGCTCAGCTGCCTCAACTAAATTCTCAAAGGAAATATTTTGAGAAAGGTAAAATCATGGCTTGCTTTTTGTATTTTACTTCACATTATAAGTAAATTCTCATAGAAATTTTGGCATTGTAGTTCAAAATGGTGTGAAATTCCAGCTATGAAGATTTCCTTTCTTGAAGAGTTTTCACAACAGTAAAAATCATACTGTATCAAGGCTTCAGGACTTCATGCCTCTAAAACCTGCACTCTCCTGTCATGTAATGCTGAATGGGAAAACACTGGAATGTAGTTCAAGGTAAAGTTACTTGTATATCTTATTGCAGAAACTTCAGTCATATTCAGGCAACACTCTGGGATAGAAGATAGAAATGAAATGCATTTAGTATAGCACACAATTAACTTGACTTGTTTCAGTATTTAATTCTTTACTTGGTACGGCAGGGCTGGAGTGGGTGGTGCGGTATGATATTCTTGCTGTCCTCACTAAGAGCAACATCATGCCATCTGATTTGGAGACATATTCGGTCAAGAACATCTTTCAAGCTGTGAAAGATGCATTTGGAGTCGATCCAGCCATCGATTGTATCTATGATAAAGTAATATGCTAATGTTTATGATGTTAAGAGTTTGACTATGTAAGTTTTTTAGGATAAGATAACTTGGTCCCCATAATATAACAATATTTTTCTTTCAGCCAGGTAAGTAGGAAGTTCTTTACTTGAACATTGTTGCATTACTGTGCTTGATGTGATTCATTGATTTTAATGAACATTTTCATGAAGTTACTTTCCATGCATCAATTTTAAACTCATAGATAATTTAATTTAGTAAATGCAATTTTGTATTTATCTGCAAAAGCCATCTTTATCTTAACTGCATGGTCAACTTTGACTTGGCAACATAAAGGAGGATTGCACCTATCTCATTCCTTGCTTTACTAAAACATGTTAAAATGGCAAGTTTGCCTCTGGCTTTGCATGTGTATAATACTAAATTACATAAATATTAGTATTATTTGCTTGTTTTAGAGCACTTCTACGTCATTAAAGAAAAAGCCGTTGGTGTGCAAAACTGATCTGTATAAAGCTATTTGTTTCAGAATACTAGACAGCACATACTGTCTCAGATAAAACTCTGCTTTGACCAATCGCTGAAGTTAGTTGACTGTGATGGCATTATTGGCTTTGGGACCCGTCAACTAGGCAATTGTCCGCCAAAAGGCATCACCTACCCAGCCACTGTCAGGTCTGTATCTTACTTTGGCAGTTCACCACTGTTGGTGTAAAAATAACTTTCAATACTTACAAATAATGAGCAAATGTTCAACAGAATTACTCGACTTTTGCTGAGGCAGTTGAATACAATTTTTTATTTCCCCCTCACAACTATAAATGAAAAAAAGAAAAACTTAGCTATCAAAAACTTTGCAAATATCCTTTTGGAGATGTGGTTTGAAGAAATGCTGTTTGAAAAAAGTACATTTTGATTAAAAGTTAACCCAAATCTGGCTCTAGAGAACTGGATGACAGGTAGAGGTTGCAATGATGATATTTTTATAATTGGCCATTGTGTACATCCAGTAATGTTCCTGTTCCTACTTGTTTTACTTTAGGAATGGTAACAAGACCTACAGGTACCCCAAGAAGCTTGCACTGGCTCACACCCATGCCTGGGACGAGGCCAACTCCCGCTGCAATTCATGGATTTGTCGTGCTCTTGTCTATGTCTATGTCCTTACGTGGATGACTCTTTAAAATTTGTGGACAACAAACAGAAAACTGATAAACATCCAGATATTGTTGAATTTTATAAATTTGAAGACAACAAATACAAAAAGTGATGAACATCCAGATATTGTTGAATTTTATAAATTTGAAGACAACAAATACAAAAAGTGATGAACATCCAGATATTGTTGAATTTTATAAATTGTGGGCACAAACAGATAAGTGATAAACATCCAGATATTGTTGAACTTTATAATTTTGAAAATCATCCAGATATTGTTAAATTTAATAATTTAAGTTAAAATTGTTTGTTGAATTAATATTTGTTTCTTGTTCTCCCACCATAGGGTGCACATAGTCATCCTTCTCCATAAGGTTATACTCAATTCACTTTCTAACCATATATATATATATATATATATATATATATATATATATATATATATATATATATATATATATATATATATTTTTTTTTTTTTTTTTTTTTAAGACTTCATATTTAAAGAACACTTGTGATGCATTTTCTTTCATTGTTATCAAGAAAATGATGAAGAGCTTCCTACTTTGTGAAGCAACCTTTCTATCTACTATTATTTTTAAGTAGAGCAACATGTCAACTCAGGGGATTTTAACAAGCAAATATCATGGGCCAGAAGTTGTGATGTGTCAATTGAGCCACATCTGTCTCAACCCATGCATGCATTCCCATCACAGTCCATGCAGTTTCATAAAAGTGGTACTTATATATAATTTTATACAAGTAATTAGCATAATTTCACCTGTAACTCTGTATGTGATTTGTGGCACTTTATGTATCACTCTGTGCTGGACCTCATTATGATCACTGGTGTGTTGCAATATTCAATGAAAGCTTTATTTCCAGATAACAGCCAATCCATTTTCTAGTGATGGCCAGATTATTTGTTATGTTGTGCAATTGAGCGAGTATTAATATGTGGAATACTGATAGTTATTGATGAAATAGATTTGACATTTGCACATTGTTGCTCATTAATTATACTGTTTTGTATGTAAAAAAGCATTAAATGAAATGTGTATGTATATGTCAAGTTAGGGACTAAAAACCATGAACACATCTCTTGGTAGACAGTATTTGCAGGATTGTTGTGCGTTTTGCTGAACATTTAACTGCATATTTCTACATAATTATAAGACGCTATGTTCTTAGGTATAGAGACTTGGCATGAGGTTTCTGTAAATTATTTGGAAAAAATAAATAATACAATGCAATGGTGTATCAAAGTTTCTATTCAGTAATTCATTCCAGGCTTAGTGTGTGAGAGAGAGAGAGAGAGAGAGAGAGAGAGAGAGAGAGAGAGAGAGAGAGAGAGAGAGAGCAAATGCACATACATATTTACATATTTGATACTTTTTATAATAAAGTAGTATTTATCTTTCAAATATGTATCTATAAAAATTTCTTTACATATAACAAGATCAAGGTGATTTGTGAGATAACTGTCTGTAATACTATTTACATGAAGATTGATGATAAAACCAAAGAAAGCCAAGAAACAGTCATTAAGTTGCTTGATAAAGATGGCTTCATTACATTGAGATTTAGGTCAGCTGTTTGGAGCTCACAAATTGCTGCCTATGTACATATCACCATCATGAGAAGAGAATGGTGGATAAAAAACAATGTTCTGACACATTAATGTCATTCACACTAGATTCACTATTTTCATAAATCAATCCTCAAGACTTCTTTGGTCAGAGGGATGGATGTGATGGTAGTTGAAATGTACTATCTGAAAGACTAAACTTAAAACAGGACTATACTACACTCAATCACTGCAAAACAAAGAGTAAGGTGCCAAGAGAGACTGAAGATCATCTGGTTGTGCAAGGGGACCAGTAATGATTGTGTTACGTTATGGCAATGCTAACTCATGGTACCAACACACCTCCAACACCCAATGGAGCTCTCTTGTTCCCATTCTATATCTTATAATAATAAACAAAACATACGTACCAATATTTTCTATCAGTGCTTCAATGAAAGGAAAATGTGAGCTTTTTAAAAGTTCTAGTCTTTATTGACTATACTAAAAAAATTCTCTAAAACTAATGACTTTAAGACTAACAAGGTTCATTAGTCTCTTATGATTACTGATCACAGTATTTCACTTTATTTCAATATCTGTCCTCTACATTTTTCTTCTGCCAGGTGAACAGTATGAATGGAAACCCGTATAATAGTGATGATGTTTTGACAACAACAATGATGGTAATATCCCACAACATTGAGTCGTGAAGGCAAGACGCCACATGCACACAATCATATTTACACTCACCACAAAGTATAATTGAAGCAGTAAGCAGTTAATTTGTGATAAATTAGCTAAATGCTGCTGCTACTTGACATTTCCTTTGATCCAAGTCTGTCATCAAGGCCCCCACAGTGTTGCCAGACTCCACACTACGCTGCAGAAAGTCTTCCACCAGAGCTCGGGGTGGCTTTCCTCCACCGTGGGACAATACTTCTGCACGGTACTTCTCACCCATCTCCCTGCACACAAAGGAAGGACAGTAGGAAAGGCCCATTACATTTTTCTCTTAATTTGCAGAAACATTTTTCAAGAATATTTCTATGCAACCAGATAATGTCTTCTTTACCATTGAGAAAAGTCAATTACATAGCTTTTTGTTCATAATACTACATCTTACCTGCTGAATGGATCTTCTGCAAAGTATTCTTGCCATATCCATGAGGCCACAGCACGAGACAAGAGATAAGAGTAATACTTTGCTCCATAGCCTACAAGGTGACCAAACCTCAACTGCCACGCCTGTAAAGTGAAGATAAAATGATCTTCAATTTATACAGTGTACCAAAGTCATGAATAAATACTGTATTACATTTCCTTTCAAATGCTTTAGATATTAATCAAAGATAAGAAAACATCACAAAAACACTAGCTACTTACTGTATTCTTAACATATGGAAGACCATAGTATTTATTCTGCACTTCCTCAAGGATCTGTGTGGTGGAGGTGGATGAAGACCAGCGCTCAGCCCCATGGAGATGCTGGTCCAGTAAGGCATAAAAGGTCTGTGATGGAGAAATTTCTTTGAGTGTACAAGTATCATCCATTTACACATGTATATGCAAGGCACTCTCTCTCTCTCTCTCACCCACACACACACACACACACAGCCAAAGTTTTGCAACATTCAAAACACTATCTCCTCAGTGAACTGCAAAAGAAAGCTGAATTTTTTCAGTCTTATATCTATCATCACAGTTACCTAGAAAATGTAAAATGAAGACATTAAAAATTCCCACCTGTAGTTGCATCTCAGAGGCTGCAAAAATTGACCTTGCAGCAATCATTTTCTCCAGAAGTTCAGCAGGCATCTTATCTCCTGTCTTGTAGTGCCGTGCAAAGGTACTGAGAACCCTGGGATCTTGAGCAAATGATTCCATGAGGATTGAAGGAACCTCAGCAAAGTCAGTGCTACATCTGGTTCCTGTCACATGCTGGTATTGTGTCCTGTGCAGAATGGAAAAATATAGATAGGTCAGTGTAATACAAGGAAACATTATTACTGCAAAAAGTTATGAGGTTGACTTTTTCCTTCTCTCCTTTAATCTGACAGAGGCACAGCTGTCTTTTCTGAGATAGGGCAGTGCTCACCTGGCCAGCATGGAGTGGAGAGCATGACCCATCTCATGAAAAAGGTTCTCCACCATGCTGGGTGTCAGAAGGGATGGGCAGGACCAGGAGGGTGAGGGTAGGTTCAGGTGGAGCACCACTACTGGGTTCTGAATGACAATAAGGCAGAATACAGTTGATGTTTTTATGTGATAGCTCAATCATTCCCACTGCTTGTTATTCCTCTAATGTACTACACTCAACTATTAGCAGTCTGCACATAAAATAAACATGAATGCATATTTTTGACAGCATATAGCATCCTCACCACTAATGCGAGCACTCTTATTTGCTAATCTTCATTTGGCATAAACCTTTGCCAACTTGAAATTGTTTTTAAGTTATAAGCATTACAGAGGAGTCTCAAATAACTAGGAAGCAAAGAATTTCATGGTGTATATTTACTCCAAAGTTGAGACCAGCAAGTGACCAAACAATGTCAAGCTAAAAGAACTATCTCATTCCTGCTAACCTGGTAAGATCCATCAGGCAGACATTTTCCACCCCTGATCGTGAAGTGACAGTCCTGGTGAGGCTTACCAACTCGCTCATAGAAGTCACAGTAGATATGACCAAGGATGCCTTCACTGCCATGCTTCACTGTCAACCAAAATGATCAATGTTACTTGTTTCACTAGAATTTCAATTAGAAAAATATGAGACAATAGTCCATATAAAATATTCATTGTATATGTATGAAGGTTTTCAAGAAAGTAAAGTCAGCCTTCAACATTCCCAGATTCAATCATTCAGATAACGACAAGCATACACCTTCAATAAAAGGGAAAGTTGTGTGAAGATGGTGTTACTAAAGGTTCAGTGCTTGAGAGAGAAGGGAATGCTTGTATTGGAAGAGGAGGAAAGTCTTCTGCTGCTGCCACTCCCATGGGGCACAATCCCAAACAGAGTGAGGCATCAGAGATAGACACACCTGCCAATTTATAGACGTCTGTTGCCCACAGTTCCCCTGGAGTAGGTTCTTCCACCTGCAGGGTCACATCATAAAGATTGTGTAGCAGCCCACTAAGCCCTTCCATCACAGCTCCAAGAGAGAAGTAAGGAGCTAAAGCGTTGGCACTCACTTCACACTTGTTCTGTCGCAAGATTCGAGTGAAGTGTAACACATCCCAAGGTGCAAGGCCCTGAGGGACAAGGAAGGCTACATTAGCAGTGCTAGAAGGCATAGAGAAAGAATGAAGAACAAAGCAATCAAAATTCTAATTAAAATGAATAATAATATAGGAAAAGACTCTTCTCTGTTGTAGACAACCAGCAGAAAGAATTCTGACAAGATTCTCAAATATACAAGGCCACAACCCTCACTCTTGAATTGCTCTGCTGTAACTTCTTGGCTGCAGCCATCTCCTCAAAGTCTTCCTGTGCCCTTGGACGAATTTTCTCAGCCAGCAGCTCTAAGAACTCCACCACAAACTCTGGAGTCTCTGCCAAACTACCATTGACTGCTCTGAGGAGAAGAGTTAGAAATTACAAAGTGATAAAATAACAGACACTATCAACTCTAAACAGGACACCTTCAAACACCAACCACAAAGTGCACTCCACATTCACCAACCTCCCCATACACACTATCCTGTTCAATATCCCATATCACCATTCAATCAAACTCTAGGTGAATGCAGCACAAACTATATAAAGGAATATCCATGAGAAGAAGGATGTAAAAGTGATGCTGAGCTTGTCTGGATTGAATGGCTGGTCAGCAGTGGTATCTTATAAAAATTCTGCATAAACTGTCTTTTCGGACAGTCCGTTTTAATCTAATATCTTGTTGCCTTGCCAAATATGTGGAATGCTGACACATTTCTCACCTATGTGCATATGAAGGAAAGCCACAAAGAGTTGCCATCTCATGTCTTCCATTGAGCATTTCAGTCAACATATCTTCTTGGTGAGGATCAGGGAAGAGATAGATCTTGTAGGCAGCCTCTCGAGTGATCTCTTGGGGTGCATCTGCATACAGGCCAGTCACAACGATATTGTTTCCATCAATAGCAAAACTGAAAGCCGGAGTTTTGCTAATAATCAACACATGCATCAATCATTTGAAAAAATATGAAGTATATTAAAGGACATGATTAATTTACAGCTACCCTTACTTCATACTACAAAATGTGGACATTGTATGAATATCACACTCACTGTGCAGTCTCTTAAATGTAATCAGTAATTATGAACAGGAGAGATCCAAGGATGTACTGTACACAAATTTCTTATATATTTATATATGTACTACAAACAAGATAAAATCCCTGAATACTAGTTAGTTAAACTTGAAAGGAAGAAATGTTAGTATGAGATGTAAAATAATAATAAGAAAAAATAAAGATATCATATAATAAATGGGTGATTTCTGGGTACTAAGCAATCCTATAACTCACTGTTGTCTGATAGACTCTGGCAGCTTATCCTTTGGCACAGCTCTGGGATGGTGTGACCCATTCATAAAGTGTTGTCCCAGTGTGAGGATCGACTCATTCAGATTCACAACTCGCTGCCTCTGGTTCTCACTCAGGTGAATCCCTAGTGAGAAGCATGCACCATTAAGGTTTGGTACAAAGGACCTCAGAAAAAAATAATAAATCAAAATAGGGAAAATATCTTCGTAATTCATAATATATGTACTACTACTTTTAGGCACAGAAATCAAGACTTATATTTATTTGTCCCATCGATTAGGCAGTCAGATACCTCACTCAGCAATTCATAAGTCAGTTCTAACTGGTCATTTACCTTACTTAGCTAATCATAGACCTGTTCTAAGATGATATTTGCCTTAATCAGCAACTCAAAGTGAATTATAAGTTGCTATCTATATTACCTGACTGTTCAAAGTCATGTAGGAAGAGTTTGGCAACATGCTGGTCCACTTCTGTGGTTGGCATGTGGTCCCCATGAAGAACCACCTCACGCAAGCACTGGTACAGCTTCGCGTGCGTGTTGAGCCTAAAACATTTAATTAGTATTAAGCTCAAGCAGTTTATTGTGTTAAGTCTAAAGTCTAAAGAGGGTAAACTAATGAAAACATAGAATTAAGTTCTGAGCAAGGATATCAAAGGAAAAGAAGATTGGAAAGCTGCCACTAGCTGTCAAAGTTAATTTGCTGAAGCATGGAACTTCACTTTCAAAGTAACAATGATAATAATGATGAAGGAAAGAAAAAATAATACAAAAACTCCCATAATCCTTACTTCTCCACCAGACCACTAATTGAAATACACGCATCTTCTGCTGCCTGGGCATAGCGGGCTTGTGGGTGGGCCAACCGCACAAACTCTGCCAGGTCTGCCACACGACACAGGGTATCAGATAACTGGTCAAATACCTGCAAAAACAAACAAGGTGTGAATATGATGGAATTACTTAAGTGTTATTGAAATAAGTAGGTTTTGCTCTCTCTCTCTCTTGATTGTGTCTACATGTCCCTTCCAGATGACATATTTTCATTACATACACCCTTGATTTTCCTGCAACAGTTATTCCTACTTTCACTACTCCAGCATAAAAATCGAGAGTTCTCCTTTACTCACCTCCACCATCTTCCTGGACCTGTTGGAAGAGCAGCATTCCTTCACCAGGTCATCACTCTCAAATATGGCATTCTCTTTCAATAGATAAAATCCTCCAGGTTCTTGTAGTTCAGGGTGACCAAACAAACCCTATAAAGAAAGAAAGAAAGAAAGAGACTGCTGTAGTACAGTACAACCACTTATGTTTTAGTGGCTTCGAGGCCTCCAGGTGCATGGGTTCAAATCCTGGCCACAGTCCCAGTGTAGGAAGAGTAACGGTTCCCAAAATAGATGGGATTTCAGATCAGAGGTACCCCAAATACCTCCTTTAGCCCATACAATCACCATAAAAATACATATTGTTTAAATAATAAAAGTCATAGTATCTTGTGACTCAGAATGGAAAACCAATAGTGAGTTCATATTCAAAATATAATTGATGTATTCCTTATCATTCAATGTAAGTTCAATGTTATCTACATTTACCCAGCTGACTAAGAGTGCGACAGTTGAGGGGGTGTGGCTGTCGCCTGCTGGAGCGGTTACGTTAGGCAACGTTAGCGCCATGCAACACCTCTCCCATACAAATTATCATCAAGCCGCCAAAAGTAATGTAAACAAGACATGTCCTCAAGAGCCACTCTAACAGTCTTTCTTACCGAGTTTCCTTTGAATTGCAGGGAGAGTAACTTGCTGGGGCGAGAGTTAAGTGCCGAGGCGAGGGGTGACCAAGTGTGCACCCCACTAAAACTCCCCCACCACGGCTCCCTCCGCCTCCCCAGGGCCCGCCACACACTCCAACTTCCTCGTAATAAATACATCATGACTCTGCACACATCATCAAATATATACACAGTGAATGCCGTGCTGCACCTCCGGCCTCCTTCAGCCTCTCTCGATTTGTTATTGCACGTTGACTGTCGCTTCCCTTCCCAACGGCTCTATCGTCAGCGGGACGGGCCAAGATCCTTGGGTCGAATGTGGACGTTCGATATATTTTCCTGAGAGAGAGAGAGAGAGAGAGAGAGAGAGAGAGAGAGAGAGAGAGAGAGAGAGAGAGAGAGAGAGTGTGTGAGAGAGTTATATTATACAGGGTTCGAGCGGGGCTCATGGTGTCCTGTCTCCATATATCCAACATTTCCTTGAATTTATGTATGTTGGTTGCTGTAACAACCTCTTCCTCAAATACATTCCTGTATAATCTTCATCGGGGCTCGGGAATTTCACACCGAAGTAAATAAGTCTATTGTTAGGCCTGCTTTTTTATGCATTTCATGTCTGTGTTTACTTTATACTCCCAAAATGTGAACGATATCTTTGAATTATGATGAAATGAGGGGAAAACAAGGGACAGGACCAATTTTATTTTTCCCATTACTTCTTAACAATGACTATTGCGTTTTTAGCTATTGCGGCGATGTTAACGGACCAATTTCTCGCAATAGCAGAGGGTAGAGTGTAGTTTATTTTATTTTATTTTTTTATCTAAAATACATTGGAACGGATTAAATGTTTTCACATTAATTTCAATGATCAAAATGGCTTCCTAATTCGAATTTTCAGAATTCGAACAGCCAAAAAGAACGAATTAAGTTCAAATCAATGTTAAAAATAATGGCTGCCCTAAAACTGATCCCTGTTGCATCCCACTAATTACCGAACCCCACTTTGAAATAGAGCCATTTATTACAACTCTGATACCAAGTGTTTAACCACAATTTTATCCACCTTAATAATTTTCCATCTATCCCATGCACCCTAAACATTCTTAAGAACCTCTGATGGGGTACCTTATCAAAGGCTTTACTAAAATCTAGGTAAAGCTTCTCATAATTTGCACCATTATTCACTGCCTCATAAACTTTTATAGAAACTCAAGATCTTTCAATCATGACTTTTCTTCCATAAATCCATATTGAGAGTGATCGATCAGATTCTGTTTACCTACATCCCCTCCGATTTTCTTTGCTTTTATCGACTCAATTAATTTTCCTACAACTGAAGTTAAACTGACTGGTCTGTAATTATATGGAAGCGTTTAATCCCCTATCTTAAATATCGGTACAAGATTGGCCAGTCTCCATAGTAATGGTACCTCACCTGAGTCTAGTGACATCCCAAATACTGCTGTTTCTTGGTCTTTCTCATCATTCTTCACATTCAAACTTTAAATAGTATACACAAACACACACACACAAAACTTTTCCTTTCTCTTTTCCAGAAAACTTACAACAATTCTAATATTTTGATACAATTATGTGCCACACATCTAACCATTGAGTTATTGATTTATATTGCTTATTTTCCTGAATAACAAATTCTCTCTCTCTCTCTCTCTCTCTCTCTCTCTCTCTCTCTCTCTCTCTCTCTCTCTCTCTCTCTCTCTCTCTCTCTCTCTCTCTCTCTCTTCCACACTGATTTTGTTGTATTTCTTGATTTTCTGGTTGTATTTGTAGTGTCAAGTTATTTTTTTTGCCTTGTTTGGCCTTGTTCGCTTATTTATGTGTTATTTCGTTAATTAGTTTTCCTTTGACGTTTATGGTGTTTTATATTTATTGTTTCATTGTTCATCTGTACTGGTTGCATAAGTACTTGATTTCTTAGCGTATATACTGTGTGAATAACAAGTTAGCAAGATACGACTACTGGTCGTCCCAGGCCTGTGTTCCAGCCACACGCATTGGATCATTGGATCGCTTCTTGTTCATCTTTACTAACCTCGCTAACTATAATATTTACTATACGATAGTCGTTGCCATCGGTGAAGAACATTCATTAGTCGCCGGCTGAGTGAATGCGGGATTTTCACGTGAACTGCGTTGTCACGTCTCCAAAGGACCAGTTATTATCGTCTTAATAACACATACGTAGGTGAATAGTAGGTCTCTCTCTCTCTCTCTCTCTCTCTCTCTCTCTCTCTCTCTCTCTCTCT
>CM035187.1:3488281-3519684 GCA_020233015.1 Callinectes sapidus | reverse complement strand
TTGGTTTCCTCTTTACATTCGTTGTGAGGTTACTGGCAGTTACAAGATCACTGTTATGGATTTTTTCTAAGGGGGGGAGAATTGTTGCAATACACATACGTAGATAGTTTTTCTAGCATGTTGAGTAATAGTGGTAGGCATGGTTCAAATCCCATCTTATATACTGGGTCGCCTTGTGTATAGTTCGGCATATACGGCAATTAGAAATATCTATCACTGTTAAAAGTTCGTAGAGAGAGAGAGAGAGAGAGAGAGAGAGAGAGAGAGAGAGAGAGAGAGAGAGAGAGAGAGATTATTTTCATGTTTTTCCAGCGTTAGTTTTATTTCTCCCTAGTTTTTTTCGTTTGTTTACTTGCTTAAGCTTTTTCTTTATTCTTTATTCTTTATTTATATTATTTCTTTATTTATCTTATTGGTTTAGTCTCTTAGTTACTATTCTATACTGATTTTGTGGTATTTCTTGATTTTCTGGTTGTGTTTCGAGTGTCAGGCTAACTTCTTGCCTTGGTTGGCCTTGTTCGATTATTCATGTGTTATTTCGTGAATTAGTTTTCCTTTGACGTTTATGGTGTTTTATATTTATTGTTCCATTGTTCATCTGTACTGGTTGCACCACCTACTTGATTTCTTAGCGCATAATATACTATGTGAATAGCAAATGGGCAAGGTACGACAACTGCTCTTTCCAACCCCCGACTGACGTCTGTGTTCCAGCCACACGTCAGGGTGGGAGGGGCGGCAGGGTGTCTGCCTGCTGGTACCTCAATGACCAGTCAGTGTGTTGTGTCATCTTAATACTGGACTAAAGCCGCAAGATGGAATCACTGAGGCTACACTACGTTATCAAGGTGAGTGTGGCGAGCGCTGTGGCACTATGACACGGTGTCAGTGTTTATTTAAGGGAGTCACCAAAATATAGGAGGGGAGGGGGGGTTATCCAACAACAAACCCCCGGGTCATCTTGGATTCTTATTTCATCGGTCATTTTTACCCTTATCACTCATTATTATAATCTCATCTTGCCACATTATGCAGCCATTGTACTAAGCTTGCATATTAGCCATTCAGACATAGCTTTCGTGGTCAAGTTTAAGTTTAGTGAAGGTTTAAGTGAGATATGGGGGGGGGGGGGTTCGGGAGCCAACCCGGCCCCCCCCACCCCCCACTCCCGCCGCCGCCGCCCGCGGCCGCCCGCTAGCCGGCTCATATTTAAGGATATTTTCATTTATGCCTGGACTATTTATTTGGGCTCAACAGTAAAATTTAATGCTTTTTATGAGTACTGTGGGCTGTTTAGAATGTCTGCCATGCGTGTGGGAGGTGGAGATAGCTGTGGTTGGCGTTATTATGATCGTAAATAAGGGCGGCTTTTTGCGCCAAAATTATTGGAACGCCCAAGACCACCATTCTTTATTTGAGGCAGTATCAAGTTCTTATTAATTGCCAAAGATAGTCCATATTCAACCATGTTTTGGGCGCAATGCTCAGTGAAATCAGTGGAGGGTAAAAGTATTTTCTAGCGGTGTTAAAGTTGCATTAATTTATTTATTTATCTGCCTGTAAATTATTTATTTCTGCCTCTAGATCACTCTCAAGTGTTAGTAATAATTAGAAAGAAATACTCAAGTGCTTTGAAGTGGTTTTTGGTTCCTTTTAAGTGGTAGTGAGTGAGTATTTAATGAGTTTTAAAAAGGGTCATATTTTTATAAAATACTTTTTTCTAGTGAAAGTTCTTTACAATTACTGTTGTTTGGAGTTTATTTATGCTTTGGGAATTAGTTAGAGTATTTATCCAACCGGAAAATGTCCAGTTTTTGGGTCTGAAAGCGTTTTTTCGAAGGGTCATTTTTAAAATGGTCTCCCCTAAAATACGTACGTAAATATAGACAGTCAAAATAGAGCACGGGGCCAGGCTGTGACGTCATCAGCCGTGACGTCATAACGGCGGGTCCCTTCCTGCTGCCTCCCATAACTTATTCATATCGTCCTTATAGCCTGATTTACTGCATGGTTACCGTGTGTGTATGTGTGTGTGTGTGTGTGTGTGTGTGTGTGTGTGTGTGTGTGTGTGTGTGTGATACTGTTATACTGTTATATTTGCTCTTGTCATAATATCTAGCATTGTGAAGTGACTTTTTCCAGGTATATTGAGGTATTTTCTGGTATATATGTCATGTGTGTGTGCATGGACTTGCAGGATGTTTACACTTTCAGGTCTTAGCCCCCCACAACATGTGTAGTTGTACTATTTACAGAGGGGTGTCTGTTTTATGCGAGATGATGTGCTCCTCGGGGCACATCATCTCGCATTTAATTAGGTGTTTATGGGGATGTGGTGTTGTGGGTGTTTCACGGTGTGAATGTGTTGTTGTGTAGGGTTACATATATTATAAACTTTTTATATTAATCAGTAGACACCACGGTACAAACAGGGAAATGTGTGGTTTAGAGAGAGGGAAGCCAGGCTCCGCGTCTTTCTTAGGGAGGCAGTGACATTGATTAAGCTTTGAAACAAGCCAGTTTATTAATAATGATGCCTTGGCCATCAGACCAGACGCCATCCGCAGGGTTATCGCCCTCTGTGTGGTGTGGGTGAGTGTGTTAGTGCCTGTCTTTTACTTCCTGCTGGTCAGTGTTGCAGAGAGTATTAGTTGTGTTTTGTGTTTGCGGATGTTACACTGGGGAGAGAGACCGAGTGTACTAATCTGATGAGTGAATGGTGAGGAATGTAGAAATGATATAGGGTGATGACAGGATGTGTATTAACACACTATAGTCGTTTTCATCGGTGGAGAACATTTAGGCGCCGGCTGAGTACGGGATTTTCCCGTGAGGAGCGTGCCATGTCTCTACAGGACCACACTGGTGGAAAGGTCCAGCGGCGGCCGCTCCCATCCCCCCCTCTCTCTCTCTCTCTCTCTCTCTCTCTCTCTCTCTCTCTCTGTGTGTGTGTGTGTGTGTGTGTGTATATATATATATATATTACATGCATATATCGTTTCCCTCTCTCTCTCTCTCTCTCTCTCTCTCTCTCTGAGTATTATGGTTTTGTGCGTCAGGATTTTCTTTTAACCTGGGAGGTGGTATGATGGTAGCCTGGGTGGTGACCTTCTCTTTCGAGCTAGGGCACAGTGTATGGATGTGAATGAGATAAATTATAGATGGTCTGAGTCCCGCAGCAAAGTGTGCCAGATGTGTGACATGGGAGAGGATGAGTCGGCGGAGCATGTAGTACTTGAGTGTGAGAAGTATGAAAGAGACAGGATGGAGATGATGCAAGTGATTCTGACTGTTTGAGTTAGGGCATAGTTGGGATGAGAGAGTGGAGAAGACAGGAAGTGAATGGATGGTGTTGCTGCTGCTGGGACTGTGTAGAGAGACGAATGAAAGGATGATTGAAGCTGTGAAGGAGTTTCTGGAGAAAATGTGGCGTGCCAGATGTAGAGAAAATTAATGTGCAAGCTACTGTTTTTTTTTTTTTTTTTTTTCTGTCTGTGTTTGTTTGTTTTTGTTCTCTACAGGAGTTGCCGATATAAAGGCCTGCCAGTTTAGGGACATGTCCCTACACTTGGCAACACTGGTCACAACACCAACAGCCGATCAGCTGATCCTCTCAAGCTTGCTCCGTTAACCCCGCCATGCACATCCTCGGAAGTACATATATATATATATTTTTTTTATTATCATAACGCAGGTAGGGAGTATGATGCATAATATTGTGTACTAGGTGCTAGATTATCTCATTGGGAAATATGATAAACTGGTACAAAAACTTATGTTTAAGTTTGTTTTGTTAAGTTTGTCTACCAAGTTCTTTTCAGATATAAAGTTTTATCCAAGAAAATATTGATTGTGCTCTATGCCAAGATGTTTTGTCGTTATATGGCTAAAGAATACTTGTATATCCTAAATGTCCATCATCATAATGCACCAGTGGCTTCAGGTTCCCTTTCCTCTGTTTTTGAAGCTCTCTCATGTCTCCTGTTTATAAGAATGAGTCTCGGCGATCCCTTGTACAACCACATCCCCGTTAGCCTCAACACTATTCCATGTAAAATTGAATTGTGAAGCATATGTTTTTTGTCATTGTTTGAACTTATTGATGACTATCTACTGTTTGACAAGTTCCATTGGTATCCGGTCATGCCCTCCACCATACCAACTTGCCACACCTTGGAGTCATTTCACCCACAGTGCGGAGTCATTTCGCAAACACAGTGGAGTAATTTTGCCCACACTATTTACAAGTGTATATAAATGGCTATAGAAAAAAGTGGTCGTGTGTGTGAGACTGTTAGGTTAGGTTAATGTAATAAACTTTTCATTGCAAAATCTGTATTTATTTTTTTCATCCCAGAATCAAACAACATGACAGGGAATGTGTGAGCAAACTGACTCTTATATGTGGGCGAGATGTCCTGCAGCAAATTGCCTTGTGGGTGAATTGACTTGTGAGAGAATTGGCGTGTGAGAGAAATGACTGTAAACCATTCCATTGGACTAACATTAGTTACATTGAGGTTCATTATTTAAAGATATGACTGTTTTTAGTTGTGCTATGCATTTCTGCATGATAGTAGTTAATTTCTCTCAAACTGTTTTATTCAGGTTTTGTGATTTTGTATTATAAAAGTGTAGGTATTACTGGAATGTATTATAGATAATAAATTTGTAATGTTTAAAGTTAGACTTTTAGCAAAATTCATAATAGAAACCATAATGAAGAGAGGCACATGAATGAAAAAAGCTTTGATATTGTAAATGTGCATCTTGAAGCATTCTATAATGTTAGAAACTACATTATGAGTTCATATGCTTTATGCTGTTACAGAATACTACACAAAGGAGGAAAGCGTGTAAGAGAGCATAACAGTTTGCAAGACCTATAAATACAAGCCCATCATCATTTCCAAGCAACTGCCATGGCAACTCAATCAGCAAGACGTCTTTTGTCCAACACTGTTGAAAACTTAACTGTCAGATTCTTCCCTGGAATTTCCTTCAATCACTTGAGTGGAAATTCTTATGGTGAGTTTTTTTTTCCCATTTTGTATTATATTCCATGTTTAGGCTAATGATAATAGTAGCAAGACTGGCATGGATAACAGTAGCAAGACTGCAAAAAGTGGGCACATGTAAAATGAAGTAAATATAATACATACTCACTAGTGTGTGTTTTATGCTGCCTTTCACCTTGCACTTATTGACCTGCAGGCAGCGAGGCAGTAGCTAGCCTTCCACTACAAATGGTGTTATACTTCTCAACATTGTTCTTCCCTTGCTGGCTGGGAGCTTCAGTCATCATGATGGCTGCAAAGGTGAGACACTGTTATCTCATGATACTTTATTTATTTTATTTCAGAAAAATGCTTAATACAAAGTAAGGAAAAACAAGTCATAGGAAAAATAAAGTAGACAAAAATTTGGATACCACTGAGTGAGAAACATTTTGAGGAGAATGATGTAGATTGAATATAAATTAAGAATGTGAAGAAAAGATGCCATTGAAAGATATATGAGAATAATAGGTATTGGTTGAAGGTGGCATGAATAAAGGTAAAGTGGGGGGCTTACGCTGTATCAGCGCGTAGCTGCGGGCGCTCATCTCCCGTCTCCTTGGCCTTTGAGCATGAATAGAGCCATATCAATAGTTAAAACTGTAAAGTTCCTTGGGTTGAAATGGTTTGAAGCACTATGCATAAAATACCATGACATTTGACAATGTTTAATGTTCATTGTAAGGAAAGTCACTCCAGTTTGTCCTGCTTTCCTTATCTTCTGCCCCCACAAAATTAGTACTTCCTATAAGCTTTCCGTAATTGTAAAATGAATATACATTGAAACTGTACTCTTATCATACATTTATGATATAATCCACCATAATATGCAGAATATTTATTATACACAAATATTCATTGTAATATGCATTTAAAAGATGAAGCCACTTTCCAGTTTCAATATGTGTCCAACTTGTACCAGTGGATTCTGGTGGCCATCCACACAGCACTGCCACTCATTGAGGTGGTGCGGCTCTATGTTGGAAACATTGGCAATACTGAGGAGAAGGTGAGTTACTTTCCTTGAATGAAGTTTGTTGAGGAACACATCTTGAGACAAACAATGGTAATAGTAGATGTCTCCCAAATTTTCATCAAAAATATTATAGACTGATTGGCTTACTGTTATTTCATTTTTGTTTCCTTTTAAATAGGTATCAATCTTGTGACATTTAGTACTCCTGTCTTTACAGCCATTATGAGTAACCACAAGGCACAGCTTTCCATCACTGTAACTATCGTGTTCCCTTTCAGGTCCCAGAGTTGGCAGGCAGCTGGCTCCTTACACTTCTGCTTCAACTTCCTCTGCTAAGCTTCATTCTACTGGTTCCTGGTACCCTCCCTTTACCCTTAGACTATGCTGTCAATGTAATCTTTCTCATGTTCCTTGTTCTGTATGTTGTGTTTGGGTACAAGGCAGTGAGCACCACTGCTGCTCACCAGACCCGTCTCCATCACTTGTATCTGGTGATGGGGCAGGGCATCAGTGATTTGGATGCTGATGGGACAGGACAGGGATGAGATTCCAGTTACATTATCAAATCTAATTACAAGTTATTATATCATGTTTGAAGTGTCTGCCTAGTCCCAACATGAGTTGGGCACCAACAGGTATATTAAGCATTGTTCAGTGATATAAAAACCCAGAGAAGTGCAGATAATTAGTCAAGAAAGCAGCATTGTGATGTACAAATATTAGCCAATCCTTTTATGAGTCTTTCTCACTATGTAAGTAAGTCATGCACATGATTTTTAAGCAACTGCTTGCTCAGATGTGTGATGCACAGCATTAGGAGTTTTCTAGTGTGGGAAAATAAGTAGAGTGGAGATTCTTGAGGCTCACTGACATAATTCAGGAATTCCTATATTTTGTGGATTAAGGTAGAAAAGTCAGCCTTCAGGCTCATAAGAATAATTGACAAATGGATTACATAGCTGAAATGAGAAAAAAATGTACTCAAATACTATGCTTCAATGAAATAATATATGAATTCATGTAGAATGAAATAATATTAGTCCACATGAGTGTAAACAATAACTACAGTACCAACAATACTGTATGTGTTTACTTTCTAAAACCATGAATGTGATGTGGAAAACAAAATACACAAAATATCAGTATTTAAAAATTTCATTTATCCTTGAAGGATCTGCCATATTGTAGGTGACAACTAGAGGGATGCCATGAGGATTATCAATAAGTGATGTAAAGAAATGTCCTCTGGGCTTACATGAACAAATTATGCTATTCTAACCATTAATTTACTTTTATCCTTTTCAAGTTGACAACAAAGAAAATGTACCGTTTAATTTGAATATACACAATTTCCATCTCGATACCGGTATGAGAGATGCAGTGCCACTCCTTCAGGCCAAGGTGAGGGACGCATGGTGGGATCGTTGGCTTCCACCAGTGGCATTGTACGCTCATGTCCAATGGAGAGAGAGAGAGAGAGAGAGACTGCAGCTTGTTCCAAAAATTAGGTATTTACAGCAAAATTATTATGAAAGAGCTATTCTTAAAACAGATAAGAAGAGGAACAGTGGTTTGGGCGCTAGGAGAGGGCACCGAAGCAAGCCCCCAAGAAGAAAATCGCCACAGCCGCCACGTTTGCCGCAAGACACCCGAGCAGGAATCCCTCTATTCCCTCTACCTCGCTCGTGACAAGCCTTCGCGTGTAACGGAAGGCGATGGTCATTGAGATCATGGTGACGAGCCAACCTGCTGAAATGTGTCTGGGACCATAACGCACAGCGTAAAACAAGAGAAAGCCTGCAATGGTGCTCGATATAATGCGCGTCTTCTCGTGCTCATACAGATAGACCCAGCACATCATTTCCACCAGCAGCCACGTCAACGCCGCCGCTGTCAGACCAGCAACGTTTCTCCAAGCCATATTGTAAACTTTTGCTAAAATATATAAAGGAAATTTGTCTTGGAAGGTCTAGTCACTACGCGAAGAGAGCAGCGACACAAGGTCGTGGACCTGTGAGGAGCCCGGGGAACATCCTCTCCGTGATCACACTTGTTTTATGCCATTAAACCACCAATTTGTGCTTTGTGTAAGGGGAAAATGCATTATCATGATAAAAGACAGCATGAGATATGTCGCTTGGTGTTCATGCCAACTGGTGCAGGGGCGGGGCGACGCCAATAAATGACATGTTCTATTTTCTGCATTGAGAAACGCCCACTTCTAAGTCCTACAAGACGCGACACTCGGATTGAGGGGTGCTGCATACTGCCCGGTAGGAAAATACTTCTCTATGAGTCCCAAAGAACAACTCTATAGCAGTGATGGTCAACCTGGATGCATGGTGTACTGCACGATTTTTTTTTTCTTTTTTTTTTTTACAAGGTGGGACGTGAAAACGTTGGTGTACACTTCTTTATAAATCGAGCATTGCTTACCGACACCTGCTGAACGAATGTGTGCTGTCAGAAGCGTTCATGTGGTACAGCGTTTTAGCAAGACAAGTTATTGCAATTAATCATGTGATTTGTATGTTATTCACGTAGACTATAATAATAGGGAAACAAGTGAGAAAGATTTACATGACAACACAGTGAATGAGGCAGCTAATTAGAGTAGCGGTATATGTGGCACGCTGTGTCTTGGGGAGAGGGAGGAGACTGCCTTGATATCCAGCAGGGCGTGCCACCCTCATCACTCACAGCCTTCGCTTACTAACCCCCTTACCCTCCAATCACCACGTTACCTTGTCTCATTTGTACTGTAGCCTAACCACTCCTCTCGCTTCTCTTCACATATTGCTCCTCATGTAACTGAATTAGAATGTAAATGTACAACATTCGTAGTTGTCATTGATACTATATATATGTACCATACAGGTTTCGTGAAAGTAAATGGAACACTATTATTTTAAGTGGTCTATTAATAGGCCCGCCACTGTGCCAGGTGTACAGATAATCTACTGGTGGCATTGGCGACGGTCGGTGAATACTCTGCTGCGATACAAGACTTCAACTATAACTGAGCAAAAACGCAGCAAATTTGAGTTCAGCTCACAGCTTCTTGGAACATGTTCTGAAATACTTTTGTGCCTTACCACAACAACCTTTAAGGGTCTCTAATTAAGTTATAGGGATTTATAAATGTGCTTTCCCTGTGATATTGATACATTAACAATTATAATTCATACAGGAGAAACACTCTGGAAATATATAAGTCGTGGTGAAAGAGCAGTTCTGTGTTTCAGACTACAGACATTGGTGAGACGGGGAGGGCTGATCGCACTCCTACCAGGAGAATCATATTTCAGCCACCCAGCACGGGGAGTATCTAATCGCTCAGTCACTGAAGGAACCGGAAATGCATAACACTAAAGAAAATAAGTTACTCTACTTCTATTTTTCATTCTCCTGTTTGAATTTTGTATTACTGACAACGCCTGTTCTCGCCAAGCCTCAAGGTAAGGAACACGAGAGAGAGAGAGAGAGAGAGAGAGAGAGAGAGAGAGAGAGAGAGAGAGAGAGAGAGAGAGAGAGAGCAATACATATTATTTACAAACATATTCATTGTTATCATGATTGTCATCTGTAATTCTTAGGCAATGAAACATGTAAGTCAGTTGTATGACATATTGCACCAAACAATTCATATAAAATCACTCGCATCACATCACAGTTTATCTACTAGTGGTGCTCTTAGTTATTCCATATACTTATATAAATCTACGAACATGAGATGAATTGGACTTTGTCATAATACTACTTGATAGTTGCAGATGAACCTCACTCTTGTTTATTCATCTATTGATTAACTATTTATCATTATCATCATCATTATCATTCTTTTTCAGTGGTAGCAGTAGGGACAGTGGGGGAGGAAGGTAAGTGGCGGTCTCCGTTATCTCATCTAACACATGATTATTTTTTCCGTGTGTGTGTGTGTGTGTGTGTGTGTGTGTGTGTGTGTGTGTGTGTGTGCCCACTAACACTGGGCAGTAACGAGCAGACAGGCGCACCCACCAAGGGACTGAACTCGTGTTGTGTTTAAGGAGACGCGGCGGACACGTGCCGGGATCTGCGGCAGGAATGTGCTGAGTTGGCTGAGGATGGCGGCTGTGAGGGCAACACAGAATTCATGGAAGTGTTTTGTCAAAAGACGTGTGACATATGCCGTCCTCGATCCAAGGGTTAGTGAACTGCACGCTGAGAAATTGAATGGAAATTTGTTGATGTGAATCTTTCTGGAAACAAACGATGGTGAAGGTAGAG
This sequence comes from Callinectes sapidus, assembly GCA_020233015.1. Classification (NCBI taxonomy): domain Eukaryota; kingdom Metazoa; phylum Arthropoda; class Malacostraca; order Decapoda; family Portunidae; genus Callinectes; species Callinectes sapidus. The sequence continues at coordinate 3,509,385 of CM035187.1, read as the reverse complement.
GAAGGTCAGAAACTGCACTCTCAGCATTTCTATATCTTTTCCTGACTACCTACAGCGAATATAATGAATATCGCGGTAGCTTCTGCGTATGTTTTCATGATTCGTAATAGTGTAATCATGACTCTGCAACATCGATGTGAGAAACACTCATAAGAATCAAGCTTATCTCTATGACCTCTGAAAAATAGTATATTCATTAGAACTTCAAGCGTTTTGAAATATGAAGAATAGAGTTATTCAAATTAATTCACTTTGAAACACTAGTTATGTGCATTCTTTGAACAATTATGAAATTCTTCAAAATCTACAAAACTTTTTTTTTTTTTTTTTTTCATCTATTTCTTTTTGCCGTCATCGTCAAGTGTCTGGCTGCGAGGACCAGCGGGAGGAGTGTGAGTTCTGGGGGGTCACCGGACAGTGCGACTACAATCCCGCATATATGAACGTCAACTGTCCTGCCACGTGTCAAACTTGTCCACCAATAAGTGAGTCACATTAATTTTGCTTAAGGTATCCAAGCCCACTTCGATCTGATTTGCATATTTGTACAAGATACACACAAGTTTTCCGCTTGCTATAGTCACCACTTTTTTAACAACATTGCATTCTGCAAATTTCGTTTCTTCGTTGGTCATCAACTGCTGTTGCTCTCTCTCTCTCTCTCTCTCTCTCTCTCTCTCTCTCTCTCTCTCTCTCTCTCTCTCTCTCTCTCTCTCTCTCTCTCTCTCTCTCTCTCTCAATTCGAAGTTAAGCTTTATTCCTGACATCTTTCAATGTTGGGTTACTGGTGTTCCGTGAGCAGCACCCGAGGACTGCGTGGACCAACACAAGTTCTGCTTCCTGGGGTCACTGTTGGGACTGTGTCGCACCAACCCTTCCTTCTATCTAGTGTTCTGCGGGGACTCCTGCAGGAGGTTCATCCCGATCTGCAAAGCGGGTGCGTTCATTCACCTTTAGAATGTTGATGGATGTATATTATCTGCTATTGAAGGAATCGAGATTCCAGTTACACGCTATGTTGGAAGAATGAGTGAAACAACAGATGATTAAATGTTTCAAATATTTACTCGATCACTTATTTTATCATCGATGATCACAAAACATGATCATAACGTGTTACAAGCATTCCTGTACTTTACTACAGTTTGCTTTTTCTTTGTGTTCCTTTCTGAGTCCGAGTGCGTTTCTATTCTTAATTCGCTTTCTTTTCATACAGCTAATTATTCTTCCCAGGGAGAAGCAGCGCTGTGCCGGAGCTGTGTCTCTCCAGAGTTAGGGGTGAAGGTAATTATAGAATCACTTTTAGTGTCGGAAAGACTCCTATAAGGATCAGCTCATCTGCATTGTACTATTTCGAATATGTTACTTGAATTTTATGCCACATCTATCAATGCTCAGCTACTGAGTATATTGTGCATAATAACAGATACTCATTCATTTATTTTTTTAAGGTATTCAGTGTGGAAAGAAACCTAACATCACATCAACTACCAAAGAGAACACAGGGAGTACTGTTCGGCAACGACGAGGTGTGGATGTGAGCAACCGGCTTGAAGACTCCTGCACCACTCCGCCTCTCAACAGTGCACATGCAGACAGAGAAGCTATCATGTTTTTATCGGACCATGACGCAGAGGTGCAGGATGAGAGTGACCCCGAAGACTGGATCAAGAGTATGCTTCTTGAGTTTTTGGAACAGGTGAAGATGGAGGCACTTTTCATGACTGACGAAGAGAGGGATACAAAATTGCTTCGTAAGGAAAGGCAGATCGATGAAAATTATGATTATTACGATTATGGCTCAAATGGTGAGAACATTAATGGTGGCAATGGAAATATTACTGAACCCAATGGAAACAATAATACTGAAACCAACTTCTGTATAATGCCACTGGTCGGCACAAACACCTCAGTGAACATATGTGCAGTTATTGTACCACTTGTGCCAATTATATTTATAGGAATCGCAAACGCCGCATTTACAGCCCTTTCCGCAAGCTCCTTCGCCCAACAGGGGCCTCCGTCCAGGCCGCCAATAAATCAACCCAATACCCAATCACAGCAACAGTTCAATACTCAATCACAGCAGCAGCCCAATATCCCATCACAGCAGCAGCCCTTGCCATCTATAGACGTCAAGGTGCGCACCCTGGTGCCTTTCTGTACGGCCTTGGGTTACCTTAGCTTGGTACAAAGACTACGAAGATTAATACAAGGCAACACAGGCCGACCCCTCAACCCCATTGCAGCATCCCTCGCAGTATCTGTAAACTTCTGCCAGGTAATCTCCTCTGTCTCTGACACGTCTATGAAGTTTCTCACCCACATCGGCTCTGCACTCTTCATACAATGGCTCTAACTCGTCAAGTGTCTCATGTTACAAATGTTAATCTCGCGCAGTACGGTGTTGGGGGGCGCGACCTGACAGTGCCCGACCCACCGCCTCAGCTGCAGCAGCCATCTGTGACCCAGGTGTTCCTGAAGGACCAATCAACTCTCGGCGCCCCTCAACGCTGGCCCGGAATTGTAACTATGAATACCTGTTCATGTCCAGCTGCACTCACTTATCTATCTCTATTTGCATCTGTCTTTGTTTCTATGTCGATCTATCTATTTACTATCTACGTATATAGGTTATTATGTTTGATGGTGTTGAATAATGAGACTTTCCTCGTAACCAGAGCTTTCCAGGGCTGGAAGTGTACCAAGGCGGACAGACACCACCACCTCCTGCGTCACCCGATATTCCTCCCAGCACGATCCTCACCGACACTCCAGCAGGTGAAGGAAGACAGATGTAGTAGTAGTTATAGTTGTAGAAAAAGAAGTAGTAGCATTTGATAATAACATTTCCTCTTGAAACCTAAGGAATGCTGTGACTGTTATTCTTCAGTGGATGGTGAGGAGCCCGGCCCACGCCCCGTGACGGAAGACAATGTGAATGAGAGAGACGCTTTCGTTTGTGGCGGCGCCTTGATCTCTCCCTACCACGTAGTGACGGCGGCTCATTGTCTCCTAGAGCCTGGAGTAACGGAAAGCGCCACTGTCAATTTTCTGAAGTGCGTGGCTGGGAAATCACAATAAGTTCCAGTATACATACTATTAACCCCTTCAGTACTGGGACGCGTTTCTAAAATTCCTTTTGCTTATTTGGCGATTTGTGGTCATCAGAATAGTACAGGCTCTGGCCATTAATGTTCTGAGCTCAATACACCCTTCTAATGTTAACAAAATAGTCTAATTACACCCGAAGCTCGTAGTAAAAATGTGTCCCAGAACTGAAGGGGTTACGAGTAGCTAGGACGAGATGCAAAAAGTTTTTCTGCAGGCCGTCTGTGGTGCGTTTGGGCGAGGTGGACTTCACACGAGCTGATGAGAGCCAGGCCTTCGACTACGAGGTGGAGGGGATTCAAGTGCACGAGGGGTATGCACTTCCAGCCAAATACAACGACATAGCAATTATCACTCTCAAGTATCCGGTAAGATGGCGCTCATACATCGATAATAATAATAATAATAATAATAATAATAATAATAATAATAATAATAATAATAATAATAATAACAACAATAGTAGTAGTAGTAGTAATAGTAGTAGTATCATAATTAAAAATGTTATGTAAGAAGGGAACTGGCAAATAGCAAAACCACTCGGAAACATGTTATTTTTGAAACCAGATTTTTTAGTATTTTTGAACTAATCATTCTACTCTTTTGTTCATATAGTGGGTATTTCATTCTTTCATTTTAATAAACCCAAACAGAAAAAGGTCAATTTTCTTCATTTAAACCCTTTGAGAAATAGAAATACTAGGAGTCATGAACAATGTTAATGAAAGTTTATGCTGTTAGTAGAATTGTTTTAAATTCCTCAAATGAAAAAGTGTCACTATCACTGGTGATCAAAACTCAGATTTAGATACAAAATGACAACTACTACTGCAGCCATCACAAATCTTTAGAGGTCATTGTTTTTCTTCTCAGGTACAGTTCACGGAGGCACTACAGCCGTACTGCTTGCCGCAGGTGGGCGTGGACCTGATGGGACGCCCCTTGACTGTTTCAGGGTGGGGAGTGCGGCCAGGTGGTGAGAGGCTCACTAAGGATTGCATTCTCTAGTTTTGTCTCAGCTATCACACATTCCACAAGAAACTATGGAGTAAGAGTTTTCAAGGATGTTTTCAAGATTCTAGTCCTAGCTTGACTTGTGACCATTTTCACAAACACCTAAATGTCTGACTTTCACATCTTTTACGTTCTACATGAAGACAAGTTTTCAAATGCACTTCTCATTATTCTTAAGATACTTTAATAGAAATTCTGCATCATCAATGAGAAAACACCCTGAGAACTTGATAATTCATAATCCCTGGCTTTTGAAAATCTATATTACAAGAGTATGAAGCATTTCAAAATATATATTCACAATGAACGCCATATATATTCTTGATAACTTTGAAATATATACCTAATAAGTTCAGTAACAACCACAATTTCACATCTCCCAACACACAGGTCAGGTTGCTACAATACTACACAACATTGAGGTGAGGGTGGTATCTGAAGAGAAATGCAGTGATGCCTATGATGATGATGACATAAGTGTGTTCTTTGGGGTGCAGTATCCTGATGGTGTGAACAAACTGCTGGTGTGTGCCACAAGTGAGGAGCCTGTATGCAGGGTGAGTTCCAACTAAAATCACAATTTATCAGTAACTAAACACATAAAATCAAGAATATAAATGATGATGTATACATTGTGAAACACTTAATTACCTTGGCAAAAAGATAATCAAGTTCAAGTACTTTATTTAATGCTTCAAACATTGCTACAGAGAAAAGAATGATGAAAGCACTTCATTATTTCTTCCTAACTATGCAATATTTTCAAGTCTTTACCACACTTCAATCAAACGTCAATACATTTCACCTTTCCTATACCAATTCCTCATGACTACTCTTCCAGGGCGACTCTGGCGGGCCTTTGGTGCTTGACGAAGCCCAGATCCAGTATGAGGTGGGCGTGGTGAGTACTGGGTATGGCTGTGGTGCTCCACAATACCCGGGAATCTACACCAATGTCAGCCAGTTCCTTACGTGGATCAAGGAGGAAGTCTACGATGGGTGTTCTGTATTAAATTAAGACCAGCAGCAGCACCCTCCTAAGTTCTGGCATCAGTGTTGATTATTTCTACCAAACTTTCTTAAACGATTCTCCTTTTGCTTCTGATAGCCTTGCACATCTTTCCCATCCCTGTCACCACTATGTTATTCAACCCATCATTCTACTATGCTCTGGTCTGTCTTCTTCCAATTCATGCCCTCCTTTACACTACTTATCCATTCCTTACAGACATTTCCTCAAAAGTTCACTTCTCCAATACTTCATTGTACAAGAAATTTTTGGTTTATAATGTTTTCAACCTATAATGTTTAAAGGTTGTTGCCTGCCACATGGCACTGAAGATGACCAGTTGTATAACATTGGATTGTATGCCCTTTATTTACTGCTTTAATTTATGTTCTTGGGAACTATTTGGTCTATTGTTTTTATGCCTTTTATTAATGAATGCCAGAGCTTCTGTGCACTAATAACTTAACATAAGTTGAACTTGTATCAAGTTGAAACAATGTTTAAAAGAGTAAAAACTTTGTTGAATTAGACAAGAATATGAATTTCTTTTTAAACAGTAAATGCAGAGTGGACTTGCTGCAAATTGTTAAAAAGTCCAGTGAAAAACACAAGCTGAGTGTTTTGGTACCACATACTTGGACAACAGTATCAACACCACCTGGCAGACTTCAATGTGTTTCCTCTGTATTACAGTTGCCCCCTTATTAAAGTTATTTGAAATTTTCTTGTGAGTTTACCTACTTTTCTTTCTAGCATACAAGAATTTGCAAGTTAACATAAAAGCTGAAGACACTTAATGTCAGTGGTGGTGCCAAGGGGGCTTGAGCCTCACCCCTCAATAATGAGCCAAGCCCCCCTGAGGCCCTCCAATATTGCAACCACATATTAACAAATTTAACAATTATTCATGATCCTTATACATTAGAATTTACCATCAATACTTCACTCTGATCACATTTTGTTAAGATCCACCAGATTTTACCCCAGCCCCTTCACCTTCCACAATGAAACTTTCCTGGTGCTGCCACTGCTCTATACTCTATCTAGGTTTGACCATCCCACAGGACTGATGGCACCCAGACATCCAGAGTAGGTCAGGGAATTGAGGTTCTGATGAATGTTTGAATAGGGTTTATTAGTACAAAGGTGGAGGGCCAAACAAACTGTACTTGGAATAGTAGAGCATGAAGTAGTTTTGGTAGTAGTGGTATTAGTAGTAGTAGTAGTAGTAGTAGTAGTAGTAGTAGTGGTGGTGGTGGTGGTGGTGGTGGTGGTGGTGCTTGTGGTAGTTATGGTAGTGATGGTGGCAGTAGTAGTAGTAGTAGTAGTAGTAGTAGTAGTAGTAGTAGTAAGTAGTAGTAAGTAGTAGTAAGTAGTAGTAGTAGTAGTAGAAGCAGTAGCAGTTATGGTAGTAGTAGTAGTAGTAGTAGTAGTAGTAGTAGTAGTAGTAGTAGTAGTAGTAGTAGTAGTAGTAGTAGTGATGATGATGATGATGATAATGGTAGTAGTAGTAGTAGTAGTAGTAGTAGTAGTAGTAGTAGTAGTAGTAGTAGTAGTAGTAGTAGTAGTAGTAGTAGTAACTTAGTATTATTATTATAATAATAATACTCTATACACCAGGCTGACATCCCCCTTAAAGAGGGGTAGCCAAAACAAAACAATAATATAATGGTGGTGGTGATAATAATAATAATAATAATAATAATAATAATAATAATAATAATAATAATAATAATAATAATAATTAAGATTACACTAACAAGTGATTGTGATCTTTAAATAATGAGAAAACAATGTAAAATAAACAAGTACTGTTGTTTATCTGGAATTTCTGATAAAAACAATTAAATTCCTATGAACTAAAATGACAAGAATCCATCAATATTGACTGGGATGCTTTTATTTTCGTAGTTTTGTTATTTTGAAACTTTGTGATGGCTCACAGCCCTACTGTTTCACAGAAGCTTCAGCATTGTATTGTTGACACATTATCTACTTATAAAATGCATTCTCTACTTAAGGCTAAAAGATTTGCAACACAGAGCCTCATGCTCAAACCAATTTCCAAAAGTAAATGAAATTTTTAAAGGCTGGTCATTTCCTGACCATAACAAATGATAAAACAATATATACTATATGTACCTTCTGAAAACAGTTCTGGATGGCGTGATCACATTAGTGCTCCAAAAAGGACAGGTGGTTGTCCTGGCGACACAGCAGCCGAGGGATCTGGTCTGAGGAGCATCCAGCCCCCATGTCCCCAACTTTCCTGCTTAACATAAGCTCATTTGCAATCATTATGCTGGTATAAGTTGGAGCCAACCCAAGCCAGCAGTGATTCCTAACACAGTACGACACAGAGTAGTAGTAATGAGAGAATTCACCAAGCCCCCTGCATGGGGCTGGGGACTAGAAGGTCCAACAGCACCGTGATAGGCTGTGAACGAATCACCAAACCACATCCGGTTGGGGGACTGACTCCCAACAGCCCCTGGTGCTGTGAATTCAGCCTACCTGGTGGCTGCTGGAAGACTGACACGCTCATTTTGGGAGCAACTAGGGCTACTGAGCAACATGGCCAGCCTGAGTCATTCTCACCCAAACCACACTCATTATATTACTGCTTGCCACCACTCCCTAGACAGAAAAGTCAATTGTGTTCAAGAAAAGTTTCACTCAAAATTGTGACAAATATAAACCTATATGACATCAACCTCATTAACAAAATAATTCATTATTTCAAAAAACAATAAAGCAATGCCCAGCAACACCCTACATATCTACATTCACACCCAAACATCAAAGTGAGGAGCCGTTATCAGTCAAGCTATTAGTGAGTGTGGTTGATGAGAGTCACTCATGGGCCCCAAACTGAGAATGTGGCCTCACTTCCCAGATTCACCATCACCAACAAGCTAATCAAGAGCGGAGTGCCATGCGGAAACATAACAGGGCTCCAGAGAGGCTGCAAGCTGGGAAAACTGAAACTGTTGTGACTGCTGGCGTGTGCTTTGGAGTGTCTCGCCAGGTTAGTTTGTCAGGGGCATGGCATAGCTAACCAACATACTTATGGGGCTTAGTTTCCTACATATATACTAATATGGAATACAATTTTGAAAATACAAAAATGAAATTACGTAATTTTTTTCAAACCTCCAATCCCTTCAAAACAACACTGATAACCAGTGTTCCGTCTAACCAGCCACACAATTTCTAAACTTTATGTAATCTCTCTTGAGGATTTAATTTCATTGCAATAAAAATCTAAGAAACAGTTCTCTCTTTCGGCAAGTGGGAATAATAATGAAAGACAAAAATGCATAAAAGAACCGAGAGTTGATAACTCACTAGATTAATTTCCCTTTTCTTTTCTTTTTCCAACATTTTCAGCACATGTTTCAAAATTGCCAAATCTTAAAGATGTCCATTTCTATTTACTACTAATGATTCCACATAAAATCTAAACTGTGGCTCATTTATGAGTTGCTGTAATTTTTACCACCATTCAACAAATGAAGATTATAAAGTCAACCTACATTTCTCTGTACAGATTTAAGATGCTGCAAACAATTCAATAAAATTAAACAAGATCACATGACCAAAACTATATCCCTGTCACTAAGGATTGCACTTTAATCCATGTGCATCAAGATTTAGACATGAATGTATTCAAGATGTCAATGAGTTACAACAATGCCAGTGCTAAATTATCCATTTGGAGTGTAGGTTGGCTAGCCTCACCACCCCCCTGTCTGGCCCCTGTTGCCGGTCAGTACATGTACTTATTTATTTTTATCCCAGTAATACACAATTCATCAAATCCTGCTTTTTTCCTTTCCTTACATGCAATTACCCAATTAAGAGTTAAAAATTGCATTCATTGCCCAAGTTACTGACAATTATGATAATTAGCAATTCCATGCACACTGAGGTGATACTTATAGTAATTCTACAGCAATGATTTTAGATTTTACATTCACTCCCACAGAACACCTTAGTTAAGAGTGGCCAAGATAAATGTGATTGAAGGATGAACAAATTTGTACAGAATTTTCAGTAATATGAGGCTGGTAGGTGTATTAATAATAGGACAAGACATCCTGAGAAAGAAGCTGGTCTACTAAAACAGCTTGAACAGTACAACCGTCACTACTCAACATTTGGGGAACAACGTTAATGCTCTCATCTCTCCCAGCATCGCGTCCTCTCCTCTGGGCTCACCTGTTGCGAATTTCCACACTGACTGTTCGTTTCATCCACTCCTTCCACCTTTTTAACAATACAAAAAATCCATTACTCTCAAGAAAAATGTTTATATGCACTGTAACAAAATATAAAGCCTGAAACAAACTAATACATGACTGACAACTTAATCTGTATTTATTTCACAACATACAGTAAATAGGTGATATAATTATTTAACAAAGCTGGCGACTGGATTTTGCTAGTCCTGCAGACAGAAATGTGACAATAATAAATACAAAAAGTGTACTTACGGGTGCTAATGGGATCCCCCTTTCAACAATTTACAAAGTCATTTGTACAACTGGCCAAAAATTATGTAAATGGACTAACCTGCTGTAAACATCTGTATTGGTACGAAAAATTCCAACAGTGCTTCAGTCAAGAACTACTTTATATCTAAACTAAACACTTTCTTACCTTATTTACTAAACAGTTTCTTACCTTAAAGAGAAATTTCACAAATACACATTTGTCACTGAAAAGAATGATGGAACCTAAAAACACTATAATACAAGTGCTCCCCACGCTCAAGAGAACAGTCGAGTTCACACCTCCATCCGGGCCCAAGTAAGCACCAGAATTCTACTCTCCAAGCCACATCCACACAGGAATCAATCCCCATGTTAAGTTTCCAACAATTTGAATAAAGATGATCTATTTAAAGCAAATTATAGAAATTAGGAAACATAGATGTGGCACCTGGGAGAAAAATGTTCCTGCACACTTGAGCTGGATCAGGGTATAAATACATACAGTCAAGTGTAGGTCCCAAAAAGCACGTATACAGGAGCAACTATACAGGCACCACTTGCTCAAACACGTTCCACGTGGGCGGCACACAAACGACAGTCTTGTGGATAAACATTTCAACACTGATAAAGAGCAATGATGGGAGACAAAGAAGTCAATAACAGATGATAAAAGATGCTTGCTGCAGAATGATGCAGTGTTAGCTTGTCCACACAGGACTAACCCAACTGTGATGGGAAACCAACAAGTGTTAGGGACCAATGATTAACTTGATATTATTACTGCAAGTCAAATTAAAAATCCACACAAAGACAATCACTCATAGCATATACAGACCTACAAGGTGGATGCAACTAATCTTCCTATTTCATCTTTTCCCTAAAAGTGGACATTTGTTTGCTGAGCCTGAGTGGTATTTGAGGGTTCTTGCCTAGTGCAATGTATGAGGACAGCAGACTTATCTTGGTTGTCCCAGGTGTGTGTTGGTTTGCCACACAGGCCAACTTAGTGACTGACTGCGCTAGTGTGCTTAGCGAGCGAGCGAGGGAGGGTCGGTGAGGAGGCTATCAGTCATGACGAGGGCATGCGTGTGTTGCCTCACCAGCATCGGCCTGCTGCTGCTGCTGCTGCTGCTGCTGCCCATCCTGTAGCTCCTACCTGCTGGCTACATACCAGGACCAGGTGGTCACCTGAAGCGAGGAATCATGTGTCCACCCATCATGGGGGCACCCATCATCGGTGGGGCAGCAATTCCAGGAGCCATCTGTCCGTGGCCAGGCAATGCTGCAATGATTGAGTAACAACACAATTAGTAATTCATTGAGTTGGCTCCTAAAGCCAAAAATACATAACTGGGGTCAAATACAGCTTGCAAAATTAGCAATGAAAAACAGTGGTCCCCTGCAAACAGAACTGAATCAACAGCAACAAATCTTGACCTTATACTCCATGCTGACTCATTGCTCATCTTGTCCATGAGCAGAAAGAATACACTCACCCTCAGAGATGACAGAAAACTGAAGCGCAGATTTTTCTCAAGTCCCTAAGTTCCATTCTATCCCACCCTCCTTTATCAACACAATGTTCAACTGACTGTGCCACTACGTAAAGTGGTTCCAGTTCTCACATACTCAAATGCCAAGTCCAGTTTGTCTAGGAATTCTCATGTAATATTTCTAAGCTCCCTTGTGCTATGGCCCCTTAAATTCTACTTGTACAAGCCCAATGCAAGCTACTTAACATACTTTTATATTGAAATACTATGCAGGTTTCTACAGATCCAGGCTCTGTTTTTTTTTCTTTGTAGATGTTTCCAAAGCAAGTCTAAATTTGTGAAAGTATAAATCCTCACTTACTTAAAAGTATTTAATGGCCAGGTTTTGCCTTCACTTACTATGATGGGTGTGTATGGTTCCTGTTTGGACTTGTCTCCATCACTGAACTGGTTGCCCTTCTCAACATTAATTCTTTGACATGACCAACCAAAATCAACAATGACATACATAAACAATCGTAAAACTTTAACAATAAAAAATACCACTCCCTTTTATCACTCAATTTGAGTCATGCATCACACATAGTACCCTCCTGACCAAAACTGAGGAATAAATATATAAGGATGCTGAAAATCAGGTGACAAAATTTTAGATGCTGAAGTAAGCTGCCTTAACTAGCCTTTCTTCATATGAAACCATGAAAACATGGGAGACTCAAGCTCAATGACCTGCAGGGGACCACCTGAGAAATAAAGCTGTCTATCCAGGCTTCATCTACAACTACACATTTGCAATTAAAATTAAGTTCATAAGCACATTATTTTTTTGTTTCTTTTTTTACAAATGTAACAATCATTCTTCCTTCTACTGAAGAAAAATATCTTGCATTAAATGCTCAAAGTAATTTTCAGAATGAGGCCTGAGAATCAAATTGTCTGGGCTTTTTTACCCATAATATTGATGTTTGCAAGAACTGCATTCTAGTTACCAGTATGACAACCTGCCATTGCATTGTGATAGAATACACAAGAACAATCACCATTCCACATGGAATGACAGACTTTCAGACCTACTACTTCTCCATTTCACAACATTTTCTAACATATGCATCCAATTAACTCTCACAGAAAATTAGTGATTTTCAATAAAAAACAAAATAAAAAAAATCAAATGTTCACTAATTCTTCTTTTGTTACTAATCTTTGAGTCTCTCTTCTCTGCCTATCTTCTTTTGTACTGGTCTTGACACAAACACTAATACTTTGCACTGATAGCTCAATGCAAGAGCTAATAAGGAAAAACAAGAGCTATGAGAGCACACTACATATACCTAAGGTACTCATGGTTTCAAGATGTTAAAAATATTCAGAAAAGACTTTGCTTTGATCATCAACCCCATTTCCACTGAAGGGCACAGGCTTTTACCCCAATGGACTGAGGGGAAGAGTTGATGTAGATACCACGCCATGCTGTCTTAAGGGGAGCGTCCAGGTAGGAGTCCGAAAAAATATGAAAAATAATACCTTTTGTGAAAAAAATATATCTGGTAAGCATACACATTGACTATTATTTCACAAAGTTTTATGGTGATACGCGCAATAGTTTCCCTTTAAACCTCATTTAAATGTCCGTACACGTGGGTTTGTTTACATCTGTAGATTCAGTATCTTTTTTTCCCAAAAACTACTAAAAAAGGGAAATCTTTATAGTTTCGGAGATCTAGATATGGCAACATGGTAACCACGTGTGTGTTGGTAGTGGTTGGGGCCTGGGTGAGCACTGAGCAGGCCAGCTAGTGCGTCTGTAGCCTTGGAGGGAGACAGACGCTGCATGACCTTGATCGGCCCGTATCTCAAAATGCAAGTTATTCCCTTTCTAAATGCTTCACAGCCGCCAGTTTTAGCTTGATTTCAATGAAACAAAAACCATAATGCAGAGGAATTTTTTTTTCTAAAATGCTGTGTAAATGTTTTTTTCATATATGTAAGGAGTAATTTTATATTAATATTTATTTGGTCAAAAAAATGAAAAATTTGTTTTTTTCGGAAAAAAATTCTTAAACAAAAACAAAGGCGAAAATAAAAAATCCTTTTACACAGGGTTTTGTGAAATCATAAGGTACATTAGCCCTATAAATATAAAGACGATGGGGTTAAAAATACGGTCTGTGAAACATTTCGAAATTTCAGAAGGGGCTGTTGGGGGCTGGCAGGGCTGGGGGTCTAGAGAGGGGCTGAATGTCTTAAATTCATGTACATGTTGTCACTACTTTACAACATAAAAATTAAAGTGATCCATGCATATATACCGGAGATATGGTACCGCCATTCCTAACCGGACGCTCCTCTTAAGGGACTTTGATGTAGGGCTTAGTGTGAATGGAGACCAGTTAAAATTCAGATTGATCCACTTCCTGAATTATTTTTGCACAATATGTTATATCATGAAATCAGCACATGAAACTTAAGAAGCACTTCTTGTCACCATCATGAAGCAGAGAGCAAGAAATATAGCAAAACAAGCCAAATGCAACACACATCTGGGTCTTGGGAACTATTATCACTGAATGGTACTTCTAGTTACACTAATAGCAGGTTGTTATCTTTCTGTATGTATGTTCTGATGCATAATCTTCCCAGGGCAAGTAAAGATAATTATTTGATAAACAACAAACTCAATAACCAGTGTGCTCAAGACCACAATGGAAACTTTTAGTGCCCCCAACATTATGGAAGTATTTTCCATTGAAAAATGAACAATACCAAAACTAAAGCATTTCCTCAAGGACACAATAAACTTAACCTACTGTTACTTTTGTTTTTTTTAATGAGTTTGTGTCTGACTTTAGCTAATCCTTGAACCTCTGCATGGTTTGCCTCCTAAGATTATTCCTTCACTACAAATAACCTTTGAGTTTCATGAGGGAATTAGCAAGTAAAACACAAATTTCAATGGATCCCTCCCTCTCTCTTTCTCTCTCCCGGACAAGAACAATTATGACAGCATAGTAACATGTTTGTTATACTTAACATGATCTCCACTCTTTCCAAAACCCAATTGTATATCTGCCAGTGCTTAACTTTGTGTGTGCATGTATAGATATCTTAGTACTTTTGAAGGATTGAACCTTGCTTGTTATATTCTGTGGAAGTGCTTTTGTTTGCAGGGGTATTATCTTGCACAATAATGAATGATTATGGATAATCTCTCGTGCATATTTTCACCCTTGCCTCCGACCAAATATTACTTTATCGCATCCAGTTGGTGAGATGATTAAATAAGTGATCTCTTAAGTTAACTATAATACTACATAGGCAAAACTCTGACACAATGACACCAAATGCCAACAATGCATTAATCAAACAAAATAATCCATCATCATGACACTCAGCATTAAAGTTTTCAACATCAAATGTGAGACAACATGCAATGCCTTCCCCACCAGAGATTTCCCTTGCCACACCACATCATGTGTCCACCACCAGATGCAACACTCACTCCTACAGTGGGGCATGCAGCATGTCCTGGTATCAAAACAAATCACAAATACTAATAGAGAATATCACCAATGAAATATGGAAGGGATTACAAGTAAAGAGTGAAGTCTCAACAGATGACAAGGAAAAATAGACTTCAGAGATAAGGTAAGTAGAGTGACATTTGAATATCAACATACCTTCCATTCCTGAATCTGTAGTGATCACTAACTGAAAATGACAGCAAGCCCAGGGATGCTTATACCTCCTGTCATATATTATCAGTTATGACCTAAAAAAACTGACCAATATAAAGCCAACTATTTCCTTCCCAACCCTGAGGCTCCAGCATGGTGTGGCACAGCAAGGTGAAGGTCAAAGGCTCTGGAACCACGTACTCACCACCTTCAAGGTCACAGGGGAGAAGTAGCATACTTGCAGGATGACTTACCTTGGGGGAGACCTATGGGTGGTCTCATACCTCCAATGGGGAGGGGGGGCATGCCTCCAGGCATGGCAGACACCGCAGGCACAGCAGCTGACAACATTGGTTGAGTCGTCATTATTGGTTGCATGTTAGGCCTCATAATTGCAGGCATGGACACAGGTATAGCCATGTGTCCTGTGGGTACCATACCAGATGACATAGTGGTCACCATGGTTGGCACTATGGTGGACACCATTGGGGGAGCCTCCACCACCACCCCAGGGTGGGTAGGCCGCACTCCTGCTGGGTGGGTAAGCACACCACCCATGGCCATCGCTGCTGCAGTGGCACTTGCCTGACTGTAGCGGGCCATCTTCATGCGACGCTCCTCCTGTAAATAAAAACATACTTATGATTTACTATGTTTTCAAGGCTTAGCTTGATTTAGATTTCAATTGTTGATCTTGTCACTGGTGTAAAGAATTGCTGATCCTATTGCATATAAAATAATCCAGGTCTGGCAACGACACAGTAGAGGCAGGTTGCACCTGTGTGTCTAAACACATCGCCGGTGGGTAGAAATGGTCCAGGCAGGCAGGCACAAGTTGAGAGAGGCGTGAAGGTGCAGTACTCACGGGTGGAGACTCCACGCGCTGGGGGGGGGGAGCAGGAGCAGGTGCCCGAGCCCTTAGTGGGGAGGCTCGGGGTGCCTGCTGGTATCGAGGCATACCTGCCCGCTTCTCTTCCTACGTGAGGGTGAGAGGAAGACACGTGAACACAGTACAGCCCCGCCACAACCCATGCTGCCGCCACGCTGCAGTCCTGCTCCCACCACCAGCCAACACAACACAAGACAATCACAGAGCCAGTCAACACTGCCTAACACACCACACGGCTAATGCAAATCAAACACAACAGAGCCAGTAGTTAAAAGCAAAATTCACTAACTCACACTAAGAGTCCATTGAAATTGATCATTTCACCACCTTGTTAAGGGATAGAACCCCTAGTTTGGGGCACAGTAATAAGAAATGCACTAGGAAGTTAATGCCAATTCATCACAAGCTCCCTAAACAAGCTGTATAATCAGCCAGTGCACTTACCTTGTTAATATTATTTCTGAGATTCTTAAAAATTTGTCAGATATACAAGTTCCATTATTTCATTACCTACATTCTATTTGTTGTATTGTTGAATTGAAGATCCTATTTAGAGTATTTCAATCCATGAGATGATATGGTATGTTGTGTTTGCAATGGTAATTTCTAAAAGGCTGTGCCGTTTGTTTTCAGAGAATCCAGTTTTCACTGATGTTTGAATAAGCGGACATGTTCATCTATATAGCAGGATATATTTCCTTGTCATCTGTACCCCCAAGAATATTAATTGGTCTTTGCATTTAATAATGATCATTTTTCCAGCTTTTTGCCATGTCACATATCTTGCAAGGTAAGGCTAAAGGTTATTGTCAAACCTCATGTGATGGTGAAAACTGGCATACATTAAAAGGGTTAACACAGTACACACATGGTATACAAGTGTCACACAGTACACACAGTGTCTTCAGTTTTCAGGTGTGCTTTAAAAAGTAACATTCTCATGAAACACATTTACAAAGGGAGCCTATAATTCTTTATTTGTATTTTTCAGATCAATTCAGGGAATCTCACTGATATGCCTCATCATCCCAGGCATTTTGGGTTATAGAGCATTTCATATCAGTGTTGATATGGGGTCTTGTGGTGACCACTATGCTTCCTTTTTTGTACACAAGTTTTTTTTAATTAAATTCTTCACTCATAATAATTGCTTTGGTTGCTGTATGTGCTACAATTTGGTTCCCAACCATGGCACATCACAAAGAGCTTGGTAATAAATACAAGGGCTACAGGGCAACCATGAAATTTGTGAAACACAATAGTGCCCCCATGACTCCCCCAGTTTTGGCAGTTCTTTTCAATATCTTACACACAAAACAAATTGTTACACAATATTTGAAAATCATTGAACCAATATGACATCCTGACTGTCTATTAAATGAATGAAAATAGACAAGACATTCCCATCATTAATGAAGAAGTGGTAATCCTTCCACCGGTCACATTTCATGCCACAGGCCCGAGCAGCCTCATGTTAAAGTATCCATTACCAAGCTCTTAAAAACATGCCCCAGCTATGTGAACATCCCTCACTGCTCAAAAGGCAAAGGAGCTCCAGTGGAGGGGCCAGAGGCAAGTCATGAAGTTTGTTCTCAAAGATAAACCAAGTCTTGGGAGATCAAAAACAATCATAGCATGGCAGCACAAATTTCTCCAGCCACATGAAATCTTGCTGGGACATTTTGTCCTTTTTTTCTGGTAGCAAGCAGCAAGAGTTCTGCTCATGTTAACCTCTTAAGGAAGCTTGTGTCTGAAAGCTATTCATGCAGAAGCTTTGCCCCCACACCACACTGTTCATAAGCCTTTAGTAACTGACGTCTTACAAGGTCTAAAATAAATTTTTCACTCTTTCAAATTCAGATCTGAATGAAATGGGAAAGCACAGTAGATTATGCAACATGATTTCTGAGCAATGTTCACTTCATGCCTGTGATAGTAATTTGTTTGTTTTATTCTCGAATATTTTCAGTCAGTTTCTACCTCTAATATCTTAGTCAACTCTCATTACTTTTCCTTTCTTTCTTTCTTTTGTGTGTGTGTGTGTGTGTGTGTGTGTGTGTGTGTGTGTGTGTGTGTGTGTGTGTGTGTGTAGTGAGAATATCCTTGGTTATTGTGACATTTTTCTGATTCCCAAGGAAATTTGGACTTGTGTACCTGCATTATTACTATAAGGTTTTAGTGTATCAGTAATAGGACTTCCACTTTGAGGAAGCTTTCCTCCATCAAATGACTTAAACCTGTGCATTTCTATCACATTCCCATTCTCATGGGCCATGTTCCCTTTGACTTATACTTGTCACAGACATCAATGCATCATCTATTTAAATTGTATCAAGACAGACAGATTGCCCTCAATATAGAGATGCAAGTCATCTGAGAGAGAGAGAGAGAGAGAGAGAGAGAGAGAGAGAGAGAGAGAGAGAGAGAGAGAGAGAGAAATGATTTCACCTATCAGTGCAGTACATATCCTTCAGTGCTCTATCAAAGCAGGCAGATGTTATGTTAGGAGTGGTATTACTATTCTCTGAGGCCCATGCTACCCATGAATATCTTGCTATAAGTTTGTACAATGGAGGTGCAACAGATGCCCTGCAATGCATATATCCTTCGAATCCCCTTGTTGCACCAACTACACATTATAATTATAATCCTGGATTTTCATCATACCAGGAGCTATTCAACTTGCTCCAGCTTCTCTGAATCATTACCTATAAGTGAACTAACACATACTCAATAAGCTCCAACGTTTCTTCTTGGTAGGTTGACGACCTAACCCAATCATAACCTCACAACACACATTTTCACATCACTTCTAACACCTGATTACTGGTTGTGTTGGCTGGGGGGGGGATGGACGATATGCGGGCAGCTGAAAGCCCAAATCACCTGTTAATTCCAAGGAGAGAGACAAGAGAGGGAGACATTACTTGGAGCAAACATACCCCATGTCTCCCTCTCATTAATTAAGCCAAATTATTGAGTAAAGTACAACTTTAAAAAAATGTGATGACTATTAACCATAACAATAACTTAGTATATGTTATTGAGCTGATCATTTACTAAAATTGCAAATAAAAAAACTGAAGTTATGCATATTCAATGCACATAACCATTTACTGGATACACAATGGGTAGTTGTATTTACCACAATAACTTAGGCATTACTGATGCCTTGCCATGCACCACCAACATAAACATTTCATGAGCCAAATGTGTTAACTGACAGGAAGAGAAGGCCCAAAACTCTACTTAATAATAAGACAATTATATAAGCAGTTGTTATTAGCAGCAGAACCACCAGCTTGCTGTTACTTATCCTACCACGCCAAAGGCAGTGCTGCATGCAGTTAGTAAAACACATGTAAATATATACAAAAAGACAAACTATTACCTTTAAACTAATAGCAAATGATAACAACTCTTGGAATTCTACTAAGACACATCATGTATGACTTAATAGGCCTTGGTTTTCACCCTAGCAATAATCCATCTCAATGTGTCAGCTATCTATCACATAAATGAAAATCAACCTGCCACAGACAACTCAGACTGGAAGAATCAGAAACAATGTTGCTGGAGCATCTCAGCATCCAAGGTGAGACTAAATACTGCATCTCAATATTCCACAGATGTGACCTCAAGACTTTCTCATTAGACATCAAATACCAAATTTCACCCAAGAGAAACTTCATTGGAGAGAGAGAGAGAGAGAGAGAGAGAGAGAGAGAGAGAGAGAGAGAGAGAGAGAGAGAGAGAGAGAGAGAGAGAGAGGTTCACAAAAATATTAAATGTTTTCTGTACATCAAGCCTACCACTGTAGCATCCCTACACCTCTTAACAGAAATTGCCTTCCAAGCCAGTTGAGATTTAAGCAGCAAATAAAGACACTGAGATGATATGGTATATGGGTGACATTCTTAGAGCAAGATTCTATGACACGTGAAAGACCCTGCCACTCACTCACACTCTCTCTCTCTCTCTCAAGTACTTGAGCAAAAAGGCTGAGTAATAACAATGTTCACACTGCAGTATCTTCAAAATGCACAATATAAATAGGAAATCTACAAGTACACACACACACACACACACACACACACACACACACACACACACACACACACACACCACAAGAATAAGACAAATAAAAATAAGTTAATAAAAACAAATAAATAAAATGAAAAAACAATGTTTGATTACAATGACTTCATTATCATAAAATAAACATTACTTTTTTAGTAATGGCAGATCTTTTCATGTAAAAATAAACTGGTTCTCATAACAAACTGCAAAAATGAATGAGTGACAACTGGAATGTGAAAAAAAAGATGATTTGCAGTACTTATGTGCAGAGCAAATAAGGATATTATAAAAGCAAAAACTATTGACTGATCGTACAGCAAAACTAGGGTAGTAAAAAACAAAGGTTGTACAAGTTAAATGAAGTGAATACTGCATTGAGGAATACGCATATATTCGTTTGCCCTAGAACGGAATAACTGATTTCCCATTGATTTCAAGGGGAAATGAAGATCCAGCTAGTGCCCAAATCAGACTACAAAATGGGTCATTGAATCTGGGGTACCACTGTATGTGTATGTATACATTCATACATACATACATAAACACACACATACACATACTTTCTTTTCTCATATTTCATAGTGCAGTCAAATGATTGGTTACAGAATTTAATATGTAGGAAAAAATTATACAAAAGTAAAAACCTGAGTAAAAGTTGTTGATAAGGACCAGAGAAATTTGAAGCTGTGCACACACTACTACAGAGTGCTGCCTACAGACACCACTGGATGAAAAGGACTAACACAAGCAAGCAAGGATGAAGCCTTTCCAAGTGATGATGATGAAGATAATGGACCATTAAATAAGTGACTGACTCCCTTAATACTGAATAAGTATACATCCATACATGCACAGTGGCATCCATGAAAAGGCTAAAAACAAGTTAATCCAAAGCAAGAAAAACAGTAACTCAAATAAATGCAAAAACTGTCATGATACACTCACCTTATACTCACACTCACACATCTCCTCACATCTTACGTTATTTCTTTTCCCGTTTCCTAAGAATTCTTCTGCATTTTGTGCATCACCATTACACACATGCATATACAGTCACATATACAAGTAAACATACAGTGTGCATTGCTTTCCATATCTTTTAACTATATTTCACCCATTCCACACTGAAGCCTGTCTGTGTGTGTGCATGTGCGTGTGTGAGTGCAAGAGAGAGAGAGAGAGGGAGGGAGAGAGAGAGAGAGAGAGAGAGAGAGAGAGAGAGAGAGAGAGAGAGAGAGAGAGAGAGAGAGAGAGAGAGAGAGAGAGAGCAGCCGAGGGACGTGTCAGAAGCAAGGGAGAGGAGGAGGCGGGAGAGAGAGACGAGGAAGAGAAGGAGAG
>CM035187.1:3447660-3488181 GCA_020233015.1 Callinectes sapidus | reverse complement strand
GAGAGGAGAGGAGAGGAGAGGAGACGAGGAGAGGAGAGAGAGAGAGAGAGAGAGAGAGAGAGAGAGAGAGAGAGAGAGAGAGAGAGAGAGAGAGAGAGAGAGAGAGAGAGAGGAGAGTCATGCATGCATACCACACAAAATAAAAACTTAAAAACCTTCAGCAATGAAATCATAAAGCTGCGAAGGATGACAAGGTAAAACTCCATTTCAGCAATGAAATCATAATGCTGCTAAGGCAAGAAATTCAGATTTCAGGAACAGTGGAGGAAAACTATCATGAGTAACCAAAAAATATTAAAAAAACAGCTAAATAGATGAAGAACTGCATGAATTATGAATCTAAAAAAGTAAGATTGTGTCACGAAATCCAGTGATGAAAAAGAACTATTGCAACACAACTCTAATCAATCCCTAATTCACAAACAAAATACAGAAACCAACCAGCGTTCACGATCATAATTTTCCCAAACCACATAAACAACTAGAATTAAAGACTACGAGTTTGTTTCTTAATAGGAGTTCCACAGACACCAATATGACAAAAAATACCACATCAATACACAAAGTAAATGTTACAGAGATCAAATTAATACCACTGCAACAATAAAATCCATCAAACAATGCTCACCAGCCTAAATTCCTAACACATTGAGTAGAGAGAGAGAGAGAGAGAGAGAGAGAGAGACGTAATAACACTCATAACTGGCCCTTTTCCACCCGTAAAATGTCAACGTGATTCATTGTTCATAAATCAATCAATCAATCAATCAATCAGTGTCCTTATCCTCTACCAAGTGTTACAGATGAATTGAGGCATTAGTGAGTATCATCAACCAACTATAACGTGCAGCAAGAGCAGGATAAATTCATCAGATAAGAAAGTCGCTTGCTTCTCAAGACTGTTTTGAGAAAATGCTTGACAATGCGATGCTCCGTAATAGAGACTTTCTTTCCTGATTCAAAAGTTAGTTCACACCAAAGGATGAGAGAGAGAGAGAGAGAGAGAGAGAGAGAGAGAGAGAGAGAGAGAGAGAGAGAGAGAGAGAGAGAGAGAGACACACACTAAACCCCTAAGCAGTCAAACACTACTTAATCAGCTATTTAAAAACTAAGCATCACCATGAGAGAGAGGTTGGAGGGGATGGGAGCCCAATACCTACCAAAGAGATATCTTCTTCTGGATGTATGATACGGGAATTTGCTGACACTGTGGTGATGAGAGCTGGCTTCTTAGCTTCTCCTTTGTCAGGTAGTCCACTTGGAGTATTGGAGGCCTGAGTGCTGGGGGTAGACTGGCCATTGGCTTGACTATATGCAGGAAATGCTGGCTTGACAGGGCCGATTTGACTATTGCCAGCTGTCGTTTGCTGCTTAAAGAAAAGATATCATTGTTGAGATCTTTATGTAATCTATTTTGCATCTGTTTAAAAGTTAAATAAAAATGTAATATATATGTACACAACTTAGAACAGTAATATGCATCAACCATGCTAATACTCTATACATCTATTTGTTTAGTTGTGCAATAATCTTTCTTCAAGGTTATGATCAGGACAAGTTTTCCAGGGGTGAATCCTTGCTGGAGCCCATAATAACAATACTGGATGGATTAGATGAAAGGAGAGTGGCGATCAGAGTGGGGCACTCAGACCACTCGCAGCGTACGATCTTCCTCACCGGGATCTCAAGGGCAACTGATCAGCATTGGTAATGGTGACTTTACAAGCCTTGCCCGCTATGTCGCTACATTATGAGGCTCAATATGGCATGAAAATTTGACCCTTAAGGTTTCTTCTTTTTTGGTTATAAGATTGGGCCAACTCCAACATTATGCTAAATGTTGTACAACTTTAAAGGAAAACAAATGGTAAAAAAGTTGTCTGAAAAAGTATTCACCAGTAAATGCAAGCCAAGTATAAAAAGTCTGAAGACCGAAGCACACCATCTCACCTGGACGGCCGAGGGGAAGAGTGGTTTGTTGGGGGGCTGGGAGGTGCTAGGGGGTGTGGTTCCTGGGGGAGCTCCTGGAGGAGGCATGGGACCCAAATGACCCATAGGGCCTGCCATCATACCATGTCCACCCATGTAGGGGGGCATGTGACCCATAGGTCCCATTGGACCCATCATGGGCATCATGGGGCCATTAGGTCCCATCATTGGTCCCATGGGTCCTGGGGGCCCTTGGGAAGGCACTGCTGGAGGGGGTGGATTGGACTGGCCTGGCAAACTGGACTGGGAGTCTTCATCATCCTCCTCTTCTTGTCGCCGGCTACTGTTGCCCATCCGACCAGCACGCTGCCTCTCGTGCTCCTTGAGGTCCTCCTCAGGGATGCCCTCCATACCATAGATTTCTATTTCAATATTGTTTCGGTTGGGCAAAGCATTGGGTACTTTGTCTATGGTTTCCTTGTGCACCTGAGAAAAAAATACAGTTTAATAAATGACTGTCTAATAACCTCAAATCCAAAATGACTATCCCTATGACACACCAAGTTAAGAGACACGCTTTAACTTAAACATACAATAATCTTTTACAATTGATAAGTTAAAAGGACAATAGTGACAATTCACATTTTTAGCAATTTCCAGGCTGTGACGACATTAGAAAATAGGGCGTTCTGGGGCAAAACAATAGACAAATCATGACATACCTGCATGCAGTGGATGGATAAGCCTGGACCAGTGTATAGCTTCTTATGACATATATGACACTTGAAGTGCTTTGCCTTCTGGTGTTGTATTAAAATCTTTTCATCGTCAAATTCACGGTTGCAATACCTGAGGGAGAAAAAATAATGTACATCATTATCAGATGGATTGAGAATTCTGATAGCTTAAATATGTTGAGAGAACTAACTAGTAATGTATTTTTCTAATATATACCATGCTCACGAATTGCAGAAATGAAAAAGGATCTTCAGCTAGGAAAATTACACGCATTAGAGATCGACACAATTACACAAATGTGCATTGCCTTGTTGATGTCATCACAAAGTCTTATCATTATGTGCTTACCTAAATTTGACATGTTTTCAACATTCTCACAATATCCACCACCTTCATTTCTTTACATCATATTTATATTGATACAACTTGATAATATAACGGTGATATTATGTACCTGCTTACGTCAATATTTTGTGCTCTCATAACATTATAATGATTTCAAAGAGAGAAATTTAGATATGAATTTCAAGTAGACTTGAACGTCTAGATGAGGCATGCTTTGGTAAAGATCATATCTCAATGGTCAGGTATGCAAGGCATATAAATGTTTAATGTTAATTACAAAAAAAAACTGTCATTATACTTCCCAACAGCATATTGTTGTCTAACTTTTTTTCCACACAACGTCCATTTTTCACAACAAAATCCTTCCCTGCCCTTTAAATATCAAACTGTACACCATATGAACACTATACCAAAGCTGGTCAACACAAATTCATTATAAGCTAATACTACACACAGATATATCAGAAAGGAGGAACAACAAACAAACAAACAAAATATAAATAAAAAGATAAGTGCAGATTACTTCATTATTTTTGGAAAATTTTTACTTTAACACCAGTCTCAAGTTGGCTTTTCCAACCATTCCCATATGTTAGAGCTTTCCATACTGAGCAATTTGATCCCCATGTCTAACTGGCGCAAATCAATTATAATGACGCTAGCGATTTTTGAAGATTTACCGAATTTGTGGGACGGGACTCGACTAGCCACCCAGCAACACCAGTCTCGTGTTTTGAGGATAATTGAACGTCTGGGGCCAGCAGCACTCTGAGCTAAAACATTATACCAACTAAACAACCTGGCGGGGGTCATATCTACTATTTTCCATGTTAGATTTTGGTGTTTTTTTTGAACGAATCTGCTATTCGTTTTCGGCTCAAATCATCAGTTTGGGCCTCGCCAGCCAATGAGAGAGACAACAACAAACACCTATGACGCTCGCCAACGGAGCAAGTTTCGGCCTTGCCATAGCGTTTCACAATGGAGTACATAATCTTATCTTTACGATGAAACTACCGTTTGTGGCCAGCAGCGCTCTAAGCTAAAACATCACATGAACTAAAATAACCTGGCGGGGGTCAAATCTAGCACTGGGGTGCTCTATGCACCAGCCCGCGTCCCGCAAATTCGGTAAATCTTCAAAAATCGCAAGCGCCATTATAATTGATTTGCGCCAGTTACATATGGTGGTTAATTTACTCAGTATGGAAAGCTCTAACAGATGATAAGGGTAGGAAAAGCCAACTTGAGACTGGTGTTAAAGTAAAATAATACCTTATTTTCATGTATATCTCTATCTTCATACTAAGTTACAACCAATACTTTCAATAAAATGGCTTTTTATTTACGACTTATCTTTATGAGCCACATTTCCCAAGGGCTTACATCATAAAAATAAGATACTGGAGACAATTAACACGAAATAGAACACCCATGTAGTGCTGTATCAGTGACCTACCCTCCCCCTCCCCCAAGGCCCAGCCCCATCACTCGGCCAGTGGGTCACCCGGGGTACACACCCACCCATCTCACCCCTGCAGCCCCATCACAGCACACCCATGACCTAATGAGACCCAGGCAGACCATGGGACAAGAATTACTGCCTTAAAACCTAAAATCAATTCATGTAGCATCGATCGGTGATGGTCTCGGATCCTCCCGACGAGCCACACCACAGAATGAGGCACCGCGGGGCACTACGGCTCCTCCCGCCACCCCTGCCCACCCCATACCAACCTATGCCTCATCAATATCACTTACCAACACCACGGCTTGGTCTGCTTCTTCTTTTTCCGCCCCATTTTGTCTACGTTTTATCACAGAGAGTCCCACAACACAATATGGCAGCTGCGTCGTCCTTCCTCACACACACTCAGCTCTTCCCGCTCAAGCCGACAGAGGGCATCACTGGACCACTGGACCGGACCTGCGCCAAATTCAACCTCTGTGTTTGTGCTTCATACTCACAAACGCTTTACTCTCTCTTATTCCACAGTGTTAATGAACGATCATTCATTGATAGTTTCAATAAAGTCCTTACCTAATTTCTGTTCTTTCGCTAAAGGCATTATTCTACTCAAAATGATGTATAAAACCAGACTTTTATTACTTCACGTATAGTAGTTCTTCATCTGTTAGCCGGAAAAACCTCAAATGTAAGTATATCTCGTTTTGTGCGCGTTCTTTTTGTGTGAATTCGTTAAGATGCGACATTAAAAGTCTCATAATTAGTTAAAATATTGTGCGATCTGTTTGCTAAGATCTGATAGGCCCACCTGCATTTCAAACAGCGCACCACATGTTAAATGTTAATAGAAACCTCATTTATTCCATAGTGTTACATAGCCAATAGGTTTAGAATGATAAATCCTTTCAACATGTTCACTTTATTAGTCAAATACATGTTTTCTTTCAAAAATGGAAGTTTTTTGGACCAAATCCATTCCCTCTATTGTCCATTGTTTGAGGAAAATATTTTTGGTGCAATCTCAATTTGTAAAATGCCTGCAGGAACCCATATCTCACACAAAACCAAAAATATCCGCACTAGAAATATGTAAAAAAAGATTAAGGGAACCAAGTCTCATTGTGAACAATCTTTACTTTCAGGTATAAACAAAAAGAAACATCTAATTGGTTAAGAAGCCATAAACACATATAGCTAAAATAATTATTGTTAGTCAGACAAACAACTTTTTTGGGGGGTGGTGGGGGAGCTGGCAGGATTGGTTGGACTATATCTTAAAAGAACTAATCACATACTTTTAAGAATAATGTATCAGTCTTAAAAAAGGATCACAACTCATCCACAGCTGTCTTATTTTCTAATCTCACCGAGCCCAATTCATACAAGTTGCCATCACATGTATCAAAACATTTATTTTCAATAAAAATAATTGATATGGAGAGATCACAATTGGATAATAGTTCAATTCTGATAAGGCATAACCTGAATACTGTTATTGTGTTGAGTATAAAGTAAAGACTACCATATAACTGTTCTTAAAGTGAATATTTTGGGGAGATTATCAGCACCCAATAGTGATGGGCCAATACAAATTACAATTCAAGTTCTATCCAAGATACCAAATTACACAATACTGATATTCAGAGAACATGCCAGAAACTGAAACTCATTCTGCTAGATACATGATTACTCATAAATCATTACTAAATGAGAAGACAGCTTAATTTTATATTCTTAAGAAAGTACAGAAAGAAACACGTTTCAAATGAGATTTTTCTGAATATGCTATATGTAGAATAGTATATCTATTGATCCTGTCATTCCTCTCTATCTTATCAATAGAATGAGGTCCTTTTATTATCATGTTTTACATGATTCTAATACAAGTAAATGCCTTATGCCTAACACTGGTAAACTAAATATAAGAAATCTCATGGTCATTACAAAACAAACCAATATAAAACACACTCTTTCCATTCCTCTTCCTCTTTCAGCAAGGCACTGGTACATCTTTAAAGTTCACTATCCTACATACTTATCCGTATGATATTCTCAATGATCTTATCAGTTTGCCTTCCTCTAAACTGATTGCTTTTTGGTAGTAACAATAGCAAATTAATATAAAAACCTCTTTATTTTCCTGAAAATTATAGAAACAAATTTAATTACAGCATAACTAAGTATGCATACACATCAACTGATGCTGTCTCTAGTGGCTTTCCATTGAGCATAATTTCTATTTATTAATAAGATGACTTAAAACATTTGAAGTATTTTGAGATGGCAAGTGGGGAAAAGGTAAGAAATTTAAGCATACAATAATCTGCCATCCTGCTGGAGGGAGAGATGAGGCAAAGGGTGTAGCTCTATATCAAGTTTGTCTTAATTCAAAGTTGAATGATACACTTTAACTGTGAAACTACCTTTTCTTGATCAATAAAATCACTACAGTCACAAACACTACATATTCATATCTGCTATGAGATTCGCCAGTTTTTCTTCAATGCTTTTCTTTAAGAGAATTTTTGCTTCCTCTTGGTCCGTTAGCTTCTCGTTGTTTGTCTTCACAATTTCCAGCTTTTTTATTTCAACGAGTTTCTTCTCTAGTTTTCGCTTCTCCTTAATGAAGCTTACCATTTTAGTCATGTCTTTTGGTCCCTGTAGAGAAATTATTATTTAATATTTTGAGCACAAATTTTAGATGTTAATAATAAAGATATTCCAATTATGACTGAATAACACAAACATCAAAAGATACTGAGAAACAATGATTAAGCAACAGTATTTTCTACCTGACTCTTGTCATTATTGTTTGACTCTTTCAGGGTAGCAGTGAAGGCTGCTGCCATATCAGAACTTGAGTTTTTCTTATCCATTTTGCCATTTACTATGGTGGATTCAGACTCTGACACATCAAACTTGAATTTATCTGTAAGAGAAATAAAAATTACTATGGGAAAACAAAGCACTGCAGAGGCAAGGAAGAAAAATATTCAAAAGTATATACTCAGCTCACAACTAACAACGCTGGAGTTTGGGGTGAGGCAAATGATCTTGCTTCTTAATGTGTAGCTCCTGTGCACTTAGTAACAGGTAGGTACCTAAGTGATGTATCTCAAGGGTTGTGGCTCCATTGTCACTGTGTGTGGTGTGTGGATGTTATCAACCTTACCTAAAGATTGGTCAGTATGAGCCCTTGGCTCTTTCTGTGGGAGAATTGCTGGCAGATAAATATATGAATTACAATAATATTGCAAATGAAATGTGGTGCCTACATCAGAAATGGATCATCCCTGCCCCTTTAAATACAGATTGGGTATCATACAAGAAACCTCAAATCCTCCGTAAAGATGCAATTCACATACAAAACAACCTTCACTAAGTACCTAGAGACTTGGGAATAGCCCAACCACTTGCAGATGCAGGAGCTATCTCTGGCATGGAAGTGTTTGAATCACTCTGAGAGTCACCAATCTCCCTGCGTGGAGGAAGAGTTCAATTTATACTTTCAGAGTGGTAGTTAAATTATTCAATATTATCATTACATGTTCACTGATGAAATGGAAAAACATTTTACATTTTGACTAACTATTATAAAGGGAAGGAGAGCAGACAGAAAATGTTTAGAAGAAATACACCACAGTAAATTGAAATGAGAAGGCACTCTATACAATCTTAGAATAAGTAAATTAAGAATATGATAAAAAGTAAAAAGATAAGTGGTGAGTGAGTTTGGCAAAATGAGGAATGTGATTATGCAGAGGGATGGTAAGGAGGAAATAATATATAAAAAAAAGGCTAAAAAAACAATGCAGATATATTGAAGCATGGAAATAATTTCACTGAAACTGAACAACATTCAAAAGGCTAAGATACTAACAATCTCCTCAGGTCACACACTCGTTGAATTTCACTTTCTCTCCAAGCCTTGCGGGCACTCTTGCTCATTCCAGATGGTGGCCTCCTAAAAGTAATGAAATGTATCAAAACAAATGTACACACTTATTGGAGAAGAACATCTTTTTTTTTTCATCAGTGATCCAAATCTACAATAGTATGAATATAATGAAGCCAAGTTTAGCTTCATGACCTAAAATGAACACATATCACTGTGAACTTTCAATCACAATCTACATAATAACTAGCACATCACTGATAAATTATGTAAATTCTAGAGAATTCTTAGAAATTCATCAGATTATGTGTAATATATTTCCTACAAAAATACATAGGATGAATTTCAAGGGAACATACCTAGCGTATTTGCTTTGGTTTTCTGGGGAGTATGATGACCCTACATATTCTGACTCCCAGTCCTCATCCATGCCAGTTATATTCTGCGCTGGAATAGGCACAGTCTTCACCATTGGGGCACTGCTTTCAATATATGGTTCTACAAAACACAAAAATCAATGTTATCATATATTTTACATAAAAATATTACCACAGTATTTTCAGTATCAGGGAATTTCAAAGGAACCCTGTCATGGGACATGATTTCCTCCTGTCACTCACTACTCAATGATACGATACACATCATTCTCAACTCTGTACTCTTTACTCTTCTTCACTGTCCTGGTTCACCTAGTAGATAGAATTACACTCACCACACAGGCCACACATCAAGTAACTCTTATATTTAATTAAGACTGAGTCTCTTCAGTGTCAACAATAACATCAGTTGACTAAACAGCCTCCATCCACTTGAAATATCCCAACACTAAATGAAGTCTTGCATTGCTCCTTCACAGGTCTGACAATTCTCTTCATAATAAATAAGATTAAATTTCTGTCTTCCACATACTAATGCCTGGCTACTGTTTAAGGAACAACAATACATCATACAAAAAAATTATAACTGCAAGAATCTTAAAATCCATGTAAAAAATTTTACCAAGCAGTTTGTACAATTTGAGACCTCCTTTGCACAGGAATAAATTAATTAAGTGGATAAGTTTATATTACCAAGAAAAGTCAGAATAGTGTACTCACTATATCAAATACAATATAAAATGAATTACATTTTGACAGATTACATCAAATCCCCCCAAAAGAAACGATGAGACTTACTGCTATAAAGTTCTTGCTCCACCAGCCTTCTGCTATCACAATGCAACAGATGTTCCTCGTACTGACGAGTTGGCACCACATGCACTGCATTGAAGAGGCAAACTTTCATATCTGCATTGGGATAGTTCTGAGGAAAGAAGCACAGAGAGGGGAGTTAATAACACTATTTGGAACTTTTCAAACTTTCATGGCTATCCAAAGGGTGACGCCATTTCATCTCGATAGCTAAGCTGAAGCCAGCCAGTATCAATGTAGCAGCACACTGGCACATTAGTATGCTGTGGCTTCATGTTCAAAACACTCATGATCAAAGTGTAAAGGCATCCCACTCTCAATCATGTGTTGGTGAAGGACTGGTAGCATCACCCTTCTATTACCTTGTATTATCATACAGCATATATTACTGAAGTTATGAGAAAAATGTAATATGGTTCTAAATTTTGCAGCTCTTAAAGAAAATCTTCACATAAAAATAAAGAAACATCCGATTTTCTTCAAGCACAATATCACATTTAGACTTGAAAAGGTCATTCTAGTAAAAATATTCCATAGCCTTGTTACACTGGACATTCACAGCACAGTACCTTCTTGCACTTAACAATGTGCTTTGCCAGGCGATGTGGGAAGACCTGGTGGGTGCTGTTGTAAGGGCATGGCAACAGCTTCTCAAAAGCATATTCGTCCATTGTGCTGATTTATTTTGTCTGCTGAAAAGAAAATAAATAAGAATAAATTTTCCCTAAACATAGACATCTATGCTAATACACGAGGATAATGGTAAACTGATAAGGCAAACTAAAAATGTTGACTGTTTACTAAGAGCTGTATCAGAACTCAAAAGTACAATTTTGGCAAACAAATTTCAGTTAAAAAATAAAAACTGCAATCTTGATAATGGTGATAAAAGCAGGATTCAGGATCTCGGCACTGAAATTATTAGCTAAAGAAAAACATCTTGTGTATTGTGGGTCTTCTTGGAGCCCAAATGAACTTGGGTGGTTCAATTACTCCTAATCATTCTTTTCATTTTAAAGAACAGTATCAATAAAGTAATGTGCAAGAGTTACTCTAAAATGATGATTGGAAGTGCATTATTTGTGTGAATCCTAAAAATGGATACCTGGTGAGGACATACTTAAATGAGAGAGAGAGAGAGAGAGAGAGAGAGAGAGAGAGAGAGAGAGAGAGAGAGAGAGAGAGAGAGAGAGAGAGAGAGAGAGAGAGAGAGAGACTATACTGTAGTCCACCCCAGTGAAAATAGGAAGCATCCTAAAATCATATATTACTAATGTTTACAGCATCCCCAACCCAAACAACAGTATGGACAACTCAACAGCATTCATCAACATACAGCCAACTACCAAACACACGCACACACACACACACACACACTTGATAGACACTGAGCCAGGAACTAATGAAATGAAAAATGTAATTGATGCCACCTGCTGATTCACCAGTTGGCCCTGATGGCTTCTGTACATAACGGGTAGATTTCCTCTTATCCTATAGGGAGGCATAGCCTGGACATCCCACGAAATAGCGGCCAGCATTAGAACACTGAGGCTTCTATCACATATCCATCATCACGTAGCAAGTGTCCAAGTTAATATAAATACACTTGATATACATACAAATACTATCAAAACACAGGCACTCAATATACATACTCACACTGCCAACAGACTCCTGCTGGCCGCTGCCCAAAGTTTCCTTCCTTGGTTGGATTACCTACCGTCTTGCGTGACTCACTCAGCTAGCGCTGTGTGTTCAGCTGAGCTTCCTTGTGGTTGGTTATCCAGGTAAAAAATTACTTTTATGTATAGTAACGATGTAGTGTCAAGCTAGTGAAACTATAGCATGAGGTATTAGATTATTTCATGTGTTACTACTTCCCTTGCGTTGCGTGTCATGGGGTAAAGTTGTAGCGCCACGTGTGATGCGTAAAATGTTGGTTAGTTGTGTTTGTGTCAGTGTTGCACAGTGTTACGGTGTTGCCATACTTTCCGACAACACCAGACAGATCATATGCTGCATACTCACACACACACACACACACACACACACGTAATCATGCACACGTGTGAGCACATGGTGTATACATTTATACATTACGGAGATGGTGCATATAGGGATCGCCATGTTGCTGGCTTGTGGGAACAACTTTTGGGGGCCACAAAATCCACACCGAGCCTTCACCAGCAAGGTTTGTTCACGCCCTCCTTCCCCAGTAAAACTTTCATGAGTAATCCTGTAGTGTTAACAATGAATAACTTGTGCTTTCAAAGATATTAGCCTATAACTGAATGACCCGCTTGAGAATAACAAAACGTATTTAGTGTAATTTTGTTGTACTACATGTGGTCTTACCCCTAATTCAGACTAACTTTCTTACTTGCCCTGCCTTAAATAACTATCAAGGAAACTCTCCATTGACTTACCAACCCTTGCCTCACCCATAACGTGTTGGCCCAAACACAGCACAAGATAGAAATCTCCTTCGTAAATGTGTCTTATCTCAAGCTAATTACGTTTCAAAGTCGAGATGATTTGCGTTATTAAAGGTGTGATCATAATTCTAGTGATAGTATAACAATAAATTTGCATCAGATGGGGAGAAATAGTCACGAGAGAAAAAAAAACTATATCGTCATTTCTACAGGTAACCCTTGAAAACAGTGTTTAAAACGGAACAATACAAAGTTAGATGTAGGCTACACATTTAGAAACGTCCTCCATGCGCACTGAGGCCTAAGCTATAGCCACAGTAAAATCTATCTGTATTCTCACCTGCCACAGGGTGTTCCAAGCTCCACATACACGGTGAGATACGCTACCTTGCCCAACAGATAAGATGAAACGCAGACGATCTATACAGAACCGATAAACTATCTGGACGTAGTGATCTGATAGTGTGCAGATGTTAAGGACTGATAAACTCGTGTTAGCTACGGTCAAGATTAAGTGACAAATTTGACCATGTCCCACAATCTTTTCCTGCAGGTTTTGGCGTATTCTTTCGATATTAAGTCATCTAATAATCCATTGACTTGGCAACTGATATACTATTCTGAAATTTATGAATAAAGGAAAAAGCAAAATACATTATACAGAGGTGAATACCAAAGGTTTCTATGCTTTTAAGCATGACTTTATCGGCGTGTCTTTCTTTTATTATTGATCACTTAAAATAAGAATTAATTCACTTCCATGTGACACTCATTGGTTCCTCTGATCGGGGAAATGGCTTCTGATAAATGTTCATATAATTAAAATATTATGTACAGTTTTCTTCTTTTTCTTCTATAATCAAGGTTCGAAGCTTCATCGGCTTTCATAGCAGATAGGTCGAACACGGGGAACGAGACAACCAAGGAAGAGTCATGGGACTAACCTCCCTTTAGTGTCGAGGCAGGCAGTGGCAAACCCGTGGCAGAGGAGGAATAGGGATAGTGGTGTGTGGTGAGGTAATTTTGTGATTTTTTTCTTGATTATATTGGCGGTTGTCGATCAGCATATAAGTGCAAAGTGTTAAAGGTGATGTAGAGGACCAGTGATTACTGTGAAATTTATTATGGTGTCGTGTTGCGACGTGACAGGCCAAATGATCCAATGGTGTTTAGGGTTTAGAGACGGATGCGGTGTGAGGAACCAAGGGCAGACTGTCGAGAGCCATAGAATTAAGGACAGTTTATTGTGCTTGTGAATGACTTGCGTGGTGTGTGTGTGTGTGTGTGTGTGTGTGTGTGTGTGTGTGTGTGTGTGTGTGTGTGTGTGTGTGTCATATTGCCGAAAAAAAAAAATAATAATAATGCGGCCACTAACAGGATACTTACAGCAGGTCATCATGGCTTTGGAGGATACACCAGTGGCCGCGGTTGGTTACGTCAAGTGGACGTTCGCCATCTTGCTGTACGTGATCACCTTCATCCCTTCCAACTACATTTACGACGAGTCCAAAGTGGTCACCGTGCAGCGCCTCTTACCGGTGAGAAAAGCTTGGTGATGAAACTGCGGTGAAAGTGTTATGAGTTTAATTTTATCATTTGTTTTGTATTCGTAGCGTTTTGTGTTGGTGTGAATAACATTCCAAGTTAATTTTTCTGACATAACGTGGCACAAACGCAGTGTTTTAGAGATTTCTCCTGTGAATTTGTAGTCTCACTTAACCAACGAATTTCCAATGTGACCCACGTTTTTCTGACGAGGAATGTAGATAGCAAGTTAATATATAGTGCACAGACCTGCGGCTAGCATAGACTACACGTACGAGAATTTCAGACCATTAAGTGCGGTTCCCGTGGATTTCTTCACGGATTTCTCGTCCCACACCCAAAACCCCGACTCCCCACGTCTTGCTTGGGTGTGTTAGGGGCGGGAGGGAGTGGCGGAAAGCAGACTTATTATAATCAATTATACTAAGTTAACCTAATTGTTTCTAGCGTGATGCATTGATTTTCAAAAGCATCAATACGTCAATAATTGCCGGCCGCACGAATAAATAAATAAATAAATAAATAAATAAATAAATAAGTAAATAAACGACTTCATAAATGTAAAGTACAATGAGTAAACTGATAAAATGTAGTCATGATATGAGTTACAGACAAGGAGTTCGAGTAATTATTAACTCAAAACGATTATCAGGAGGAGGGAAGAAGGAACGCATGGAGGCAGGTTCATGAACTTTTGTTGTTCTGACAAGGACCTCTATGAAACACCGTGACCGTGCATGCATAGTCTCCTCCGTGCCTATTTTAAGAGTACTTGTAAGCTGAAGGTTAGGTGAATGGGAAATTATCTTATTTTTTGTCGTTATTGTTAGTCGTTGGATGTGTTTGTTTGCTTTGTTTATTTGCATGTGTTGTTAGTATAATTGTTTACTTTGTACTTACAGTTCCATGTTTACTTTTTTATTATTTTTTGTCTATAACAACAAGAGTTGGCACCTGGCGTGTTGCTGGTGGCGGTTAGGGGGCGGGGTTGTGGTGGTAGTGGTGGTGGTGGTGAGGTGTTGATGGTAGTTGGTGTTTGGGGATTGTATCATAAGGGTGAGTTTTGGATAGTATTGGTTGAAGTTAAGGGTTTCCCAGGCTCGTATAAACTCGTTACCAATTAAGTTAAGGAAACAATTTATTATACTATTACTAATAATTACACAACTCATAGACTGAGCAAATAACAACCAAAAGATAAATTACATTGTTAGAAGAGAAAAATCTCAAAACGCCGGCAACACAGCCAATAAAGTTAGCTTTTATAACAGCATAGTCTGCAAAATGAATGATGATTGGTTTTACAGATAAGCAATAGTACCGGAGGTGGTCGTGGTTGGATGGAACACATCACACCAAGTTGTTAGCGGAGAATCAGTAGACGATTAAGGGAGAGTCTTGTGTTACTTCTTGATGTTCCTACAGCCTTGCAATGATTTCATAGTATCTTTCTCGGTAAGAGGAAATCACCTTGTTGACTACAGCGGCAGACTTTGCCTGCAGGTCTGGTGGGCACACATTTGCGTTTCCTGTCTGGCAGTCTGTCAGCATGACTGGCAGCACCGCTGTAATATAGGTATTGGTGAGAAGGATCATTAATAATTCGACACACCAGTCCAGAATATTGACTGATGAAATGGGAGAACTAATTTGTATGAAATGCACGGAAAGATGATGAATAAGATTACTATAATGTCATGACAACTGAAGCGGGAATTGTGGTGATATGAGCAATAGAAGATGCAATTAAAGAATATTTATTATTTTTTCGTTGTAGTTCGCGTTCTTACTCTTACACACCTAGGTACAGGACAAGAAGACTTACCCATGATTTGTCCCAGTTCTCCTTGCCGGCAAGGAGCGCAGTTAATGCCATCTTTGGTAACGCAGTCGTAAACTTGACCTGCAAGCGTAGTGTCTGTGACCTTTTGGATAAGTTGTTCCACAGGTTGTTGTACGAGAGAGAGTGATCTAAGTTGATCTGTAGACATCCTGTTTGGGCAAGCGATTTGTCCCATAACGTCCACAACCATGACCGCCACCACCGCCAGGAACACTAGACGACTCCTATAGAGAGAAGGAAAACCACGTCACACACACACACACACACACACACACACACACACACACACACACACACACACACACACACACACATGTATATACCGAGAGAGAGAGAGAGAGAGAGAGAGAGAGAGAGAGAGAGAGAGAGAGAGAGAGAGAGAGAGAGAGAGAGAGAGAGAGGCACAGACAGCGGCACAGACAGCGGCACACACACACACACACACACACAAATGGGAGTGAGGGAAGCAGAGGACACTTATAGGTACTCACATGGCTGTTGAAGGGTTGAGTGTGCACTGATTGAGTTGTGGAAGACTAGTGTGTCGGCTGTAAGGAAGCGAGCCGTTTATATGCTGCAGCCAGACAGCCTTGAGGGCATGGAGGGGGAAGGGAGGTTGGAGCGAGTTTGCAAATACCACCTTAAAGTCTCATGATTATTTTTGTAAGTTTAGTTATTATTGTTATTGCTATTATCATTACCATCTTGATATCTTTTTTGGAAGGTACTGTATTTTTTAAAATTAAAAAAAAAATTTTTTTTTACTTTGATCGTTAACACCATTCGTATTTCACGGGCAAGAGGAGGTGGTGTCCCTGATGTGTTGTGTATGCCAGGGGCAAGCTCCACCACTCACCCTCCCGGAGGAATGATGTCAATAAAAAAATAAATGAAAAATAAAAAAAATCATTTGCATATCATCACCACACACACACACACACACACACACACACACACACACACACACACACCTATCGCAGCCCCTTGTTTCTATGGAACCTGTTTCGCTTTGTAACGCTACTTAGGTATTCATTCCTTGCTTCGGTTATCCCCTGCAGTGGTAGTTGTTTGTTGGGCCGTAGTGTGGTAGTGTGGACGTGTTGCATTCTTTGTGTTCAGTGATGCATCGCTACAAGTTTATGATGACTCTTGGACAGTATCTTGGTGCAGCAATTACTTGATTGATGTTATTAGTGGTGTGCACTCCCTCTATCTAATATTATTGAGTGATTAGTTTATCTTTTCATTGTGTATACAGGTATATGACTACGTGGTGGTGGGCGGTGGCAGTGCTGGCAGTGTGGTAGCGGCGCGACTCAGCGAAGAGGCTAACGTGACTGTGGCACTGCTGGAGGCGGGAGGCCACGAGACTCAGCTGTCCCAAGTGCCGGGGCTAGCGATGGACCTGCAGCTCTCGGAGATGGACTGGCAGTACCGTGCCCACCCCTCCACCACGTCGTGTCTTGGCATGATAAACAACAGGTCAGTTCAGGGTGTCATTTGTCACTTAATTGATCTGCTATTTCCTTTTTGACTCGACACATGTCTTTATAACTTCCTCTTACCACTCTTACCGTGAATTACAGGTGTAACCTCCCAAGGGGGCGAGTGGTGGGCGGCAGCAGCAGCATTAACTATATGTTGTATGTTCGGGGGAACAAACTGGACTATGACCACTGGGAGGCTTTAGGCAATCCTGGCTGGGGCTTTTCCGATGTTCTACCCTTCTTCAAGAAATCTGAGGGCAACATGAACTCCGCTACCGACGTCAGTAAGTATATTAGTGTGTCTGAAAAGTGAAATGTATCAAATGATGTAAAGTGATGGTGTCTGGACTTCTGGAGACCTTCCTTGCAGACTTTCATGGGACAAAGGGACCACTGACTGTGGAGGCTGCTCCTTGGACTACTGGTCTAGCACACACCTTCCTTCAGGCCGGCCTGGAGCTGGGATATCCTGTGCTGGATGTCAATGCAGCCTCCCAGGAGGGCTTTATGGTGCCAGACGCTTTCCTGCGTCGAGGAAGCCGTTGTTCCAATGCCAAAGCTTTCCTCAGGCCTGCATCGAGGCGTAGCAACTTGCATGTAGCCCTCAACACACTTGTCAAAAAGGTACTGGTTCAGCAGTGTTGTATTTTGGAAAAGTTCTAGTTTGTTGACCATCACCATGTCATCTACTGAATTATGAATCAATTAGTGAAGTCCACACTGCTGCTACAGGTCGTCATCAACCCGTCCACGAGGAAGGCCCTCGGTGTGGAGATTGATGGAGGGGGGGTGGTGGAGGCGCGGCGGGAGGTGGTGCTGTGTGCTGGAGCCATCAATACGCCGCAGCTTCTCATGCTTTCGGGCATTGGACCTGCCGCCCACCTGAGGAGCCTCAACATCACCGTGGTGAAGGATCTGCCTGTAG
This sequence comes from Callinectes sapidus, assembly GCA_020233015.1. NCBI lineage: Eukaryota > Metazoa > Arthropoda > Malacostraca > Decapoda > Portunidae > Callinectes > Callinectes sapidus. The sequence continues at coordinate 3,470,381 of CM035187.1, read as the reverse complement.
GACGGAACTTGCAGGTGTGTGCTTGGAAGAGAAAGGGTACTTATTACACCTGATGCAGGGGCAGGCTCTATATCACCAAGAAGCATTTTTTTCCAAGAGGGATGGAAGCAAATGATAGGCAAAATGATGTTTGAGGCATAAGGTGGTACGATTGAAATGGGTATAGTTGTACGGAAAAAAATCCATTTCTTAGGCGGTATATCCTAGGTATCGGCAAAATTCTGTTTTAAATTTATTCCTTACGATAATGCGCTCTTTGAGCTGAGATGAATACCGAGTTACGATCAAGAGTTAGACACTGTGAAAGAAAGGTATCGATAAATGGTTAGAGATTGAAAGGGAGTTGATAAATGCCACGTGGTCAGTTGGACATAAGTAATGGGTAAAATGATAGTCGAGTATTTTGAGGTACTTTATATAAGTGTGAAGGTCATTTCCCAGCTGCCGCCAATGTGATACTCGGAGTAGGATCGTCAGCTGTAAGGGAAAGAGGCTGGAAGTGCTCCTCATAGAGTTCCACTTTATTTGTGGTAGAAGGTTATAGAAATATCATGTGATGCGATCGATGGACATTTTTCAAGATCACTGAGGGCTGTACTCTGGGTCACTGCAGACTGTGATTCCTGTAGGCCTGTCTTCTCAATCATTACGGACTGGTATAGTAAGATTGGGTCGTTCCTGTCTTAGCGTGACTGATGACAGACCCGCCCAAGAACGTCTCCAGGGAAAGAGTAATCTTTCTAAAAGAGATGTATATATTAAATGACGCAGGACTCGTTGGAATAACCCTCGAGTATGTACAAATGTTCCTTATAGTGCAGTTGGAAAGGATTGAGGCCTCGTGCCTCATTTCAGTGAGGCTTGTCAGAGCGTCTGGATGTGGAGAGAGTTGAGGGAAATACCCACCTTCACCGCAGCTCATGCAGTCGTAACCTTGATAGTGTTAGAAACGAGTGAGTCATTGCTTTTCTGTCAGTTTTCATTTTGCATTATGAATATCCAAGTATTATCGTTCTCGTATGCAGCTCGTGTCTCGTGTGCACCTGCTGTGCCTCGGTTCCAGTAACTTACACCGGTTAAATATCAATCAGTCGTCTTGCATTCTGAGAAATGTAACTTTTCCATTCTCATTTTGAGCTATTCCTTGCATTATATTTATCATGCACTAACACAGTGGTGTGGTACCTCAAGGTTACGCATCTCTGTCGAAAATACTCCATATGTGTAGGATGACAAGGGTCTCGCATGAATGTAACTTCCTACCATAATAAATCTTTCGAGAGGTGCTAATCAGGGTCACGTTTATCTTACAAGATTTGTGTCGGCGCTCGTATAAGAATATTTATGAAGATGTTGAACTCCATGAACCGTACAGGAGACAAAGAAGGGAAACGAAACTCACGTGTAAATTGCTGCTGACACTCTTCTAAGTATCAATGAAGTCATCCGCTGCGGAGGGAGAAGTCATCGAGCGGAGCATGACACAGCGTCGTAAATCTGCTAAATAGCTCGTGTTGCACCATCTTGCGTGTGTTCCAGGAAGGAGAGTCATCCTTTCCTTCACATATGAGGGTGCGAAGCAAATCATCACTGTACTTAGCACATCGATGGGCTTCACCTCAGGAAGTGGAGACCTTACTGAAGGCTTTTCACGGCTGTTATGACGAACAAACAACATTAACACAGCCTGCTTTCCTGCACCACACAAGAGGTATCCCCCCCTAACACAAGACTAACATGCCCTTGAGAAGCAGGCAGATGGCGAGGCGCGTGGCTCTTTGTCAAGGTAAACATAGGATTCCGCTGAAATGTTGTGAAATCTGCAGTTTTTTTCCTCTTCCTCACTTGGTGTTAGTTCGTTAGGGCCAAGGCAAGAGGAGCAGGTAGTGTGATGAACGTGAGGTCACCGCTTTTGTGAGAAACAACCAAAGATTTCCCATTCACAGTGTCATGTTGTTAAACGGAACCAGTTTCATACCAATCTTTTTTTCTTATACTGCACATGGATCCACATTTGCCCCACACGCACCCAATCATTTATCCTCACCCACCAACACTCCTTTCGTCACATTTTCGCTCATACCCATTCATCCATCAATCTATCCGACCACTTAATCCGTTACCACCCACACACACACAGTACATATCCACAATCACCGCAACAAACATGTCAAAACCCCAGCTAAAACCATCAATTCATCCTTTCATCCAACCACCGGCCTATCTACCCACAGGTACCCACACCCATGCATCCAGCCACCGCACCTCTCTCACTGACCTCACTCTTGTCATGGCTTTATCTGATCACCTGCCTGGCCGCCTGCCGTGTCTTCCCAGAGAGTCGAGTTTATAGTTCGATTAGAGAGAGGGCCTTCCACACAACAAACAATTAATTACCTTGGTCAGGGAAGGCAGTATTTACTCCCTTGGTAGCAGAAACTTTTGAAACCTGAATAGGATATGGACATAGGACGCCCACCAACCGCCAAGTGACAGGATAGGACGTTACCATTGAGTTAGCCGTCAGTGTATTATATTCCTGGTGTCACGCGGGGTGCTAACCTGGTGCTGGCCGAGATTCATTACCAGTACAGACATTGGGGATGCTGGTGTTGCCCTCCTGTCTAAACGTACCGTGAATTGCTTGTGTGTAGTGTAGTGTAAGAGCACGGATCTTTACTTACACTATTTCAATCACACTTGGCCACGTAGCAACTCTTGTTTATAAACCTACTAAATGAGATACCCGCGTTACATCTTCAAATGCAGTGACGGGCAGTGGCAAGCGTTACATCCTCAAGTAACAGCTCTTGTTTATAGACCCACTAAATGCGTTACATCATCATACTGTGACGGGCAGTGGCAAGCGCAGGTGATGGTGGTGGTGGTGGTGGTGAACCTAACCAATAACCGGACCTTGATACCGTCGCAAACATCACCTTCCCTCCAACTTGTCTCATCCATGCAAGCTTCTGTCCTTCCCGGTGCAGTATGTAAAAACAGCCACCGCGTAAAACTGTCGTCAAGTGGAGAAGGGAGTGGGACATGCACTGTTTGTTTCCCCTTCTTATCAAACGTGTACAGGAATAGATGGTGTCGCCTCTCTCTCCACCTAACCGGGCGGGAGGCAAGTTTGGTAACAATGAAATGCATCTTCTCCACCCTAACCTCTCACTCCACCTCCTCCTCCTCCTCCTCCTCCTCTCCGTCCCTGTCCCCGTTCTCGTCCTTGTTTTCCTCCTCCTCTTTCTATATTGAGTTCCTTGGTTTCTTCACTTGTTTTCCTTTTTCGTGTGTTTGCGTGTGTTTTCCTGTTTTTCGTATAATAAGATTTTCCGGAAATGTCCCTCAGCTTGCATCATTCTCTCTCTCTCTCTCTCTCTCTCTCTCTCTCTCTCTCTCTCTCTCTCTCTCTCTCTCTCTCTCTCTCTCTCTCCTTCCTCTCCCTCTCCCTCTCCCTCTCCCTCTCCCTCCCATTTCTTGTTCAGTTTGTACCAGTTCGCACCAGCGCCATTTGAAAGGAGGCCCGAATTACGTGTTAAGCTGCATCACCAACAGTCGCTAGAAAAACCCAGGAAATTTGTCTTGTAATCTTTCCTGGCGTTGATCCTGTGTAATAACAGACTTGTGAAAAAAGGAGAGGAGCATATCATCCTTGGGACTTGGATCTTTCCTTCGTATTTATTCATTTTTTCCTGCCTCAAATCTTTATTTTTATTCCTATTTGTATTTTTCTTTTCCTTAGGCCTTAGTCTCTTCAGTGGTAATGCAGGGACATGTAAAGTCGTCTGTGTATTGAGTCGACCTATTTTCCTACAGGCAATATACATGTGTAGGGTGTTTCGTACGAGAAAAGATAAGGCCCATGTACAAAGTTAGCAGTTTGGGGCTGAGAAAATCTGGCGGAGACAACTCAGAGCGTTTGAATTAATAATAAGTTGTTTTAGCTTGAAATAAGACGTGAAGCTCTTAGTTCAGATCTTAAGTAAAGGTCTCCTTGTGCTGTAATGGGATTTTAAGAGTCCAGTATATCTTAAGTTTACTACGTGGGTCCATTTTCTCTTATGAGTGTGTTTTTTTTTTTCTTCTTCTTTTTCTTTTTCTCTCTCTTTCTCTTCTTCTTCTTCTTCTTCTTCTTCTCACGCGCTTTGCAAATGATGTTGACTGGGTGACTTTGATAATCTGTGACTTTCTTTTCTTCCTCCGCCATTTAGTGTCAGAGTTCTTGATTATGACATGTTGATACTACTACTACTACTACTACTACTACTACTACTACTACTACTACTACTACTACTTCTTCTATTCGAAATCATACACTTAACTTGTACCAGACCATTTTGTTAAGGATATGCAGTACGGTCATAGGGTTTGGGTACGAGTAGCTATCAAGGACGTTCTCTTTCACGCCTGCTGGACGAGTGAGGGGAGTGTTGAGGCACGTGTAGGCAGGTTGGTGGTCGGTAAAGCTGGTGTTTTGCAGATCACGGATGTACTTGTTGATTTGTAGTTTTTTTGGGGGGTTTATTTGGTGTGGTTTTCTTTGGAACAGGATGTCTTTTTCTTGATGATGGAAGTGGAGGGGAGACTCAGTCAGCTACGAAAGGATGTGGAAGTTTTTGGTGGGACTGAAAATAGAGCAAGTTGTGGTTTTCGTTGGTTTTGTAAGCGTTTTTGTTTTCTTTTTCCTTTTTTAGCTGGAAATGTCAGTAGGTGTTAGATTTTCTGATTTTCTCTGTGGTTTCTCCGAGGCAAGCCTTGACCCAATCAGCGCTCGTCAGAACATTCGCGTCATGACGTAATTCATTCGCTCTGTCTCGTATCGATGACATCATGAAGAACAAGTAGACTTACCCTTCGTACCATAAGACCTTGAACGAGACAACTGCTGCCACCCGTGACTTCCTTCAGATCAAGAACACCGGTCGTCTTACACTACTTCTTTCATAATGTTAATGATTTGTACATTTTTAGGTTAAGATTTTAGAACAAAGAGGAAATTAACAAAAGGTCTGTTTCATTACTATCGAAATTATTGAATAACAAATATTTCCCGTCGTAGTGAACTATTAGTACAGTTTTAGAAGGGCTTTGGTACTCTCCTGAAAAAAGTACCTAAGCCATAGAAATGTGGAGCGATAGAAACAGGTTAATAATTTCCATTGCTCCAGTAATGCTAAAAAATCCAGGTGTTGTATAATGTTGCAGTAATGGGGCTGTGGTGTGCATGCAGTGTGCTCCACAATCATTCACACGGTAACGCCTTGTTGCAGTGTATGTGAGCGTAAAATTAGTGGTGGTGATTCACAGGTGAAGGTCTGCCAGTGTTCTTATGCGTTTGCAATCAAGTGACTTACGAGGCGCACAGGTAATGGTGACCTTGGCGCAGCTCACTCAGATGTAGAATTGTGATAAAAAGAAATCGTTGTCTTTGCGACTTCCACGGGTGACTCAGGTTTAGATAATCGCAAGAAGGGGTCGTTGGCTCAGAGTGCGAGTGATGAAGCCTTCTGTCATGTCACGAGGCCAGTGGGTAAAGCCGCATGAAATGATAGACTCGGTTCTTGACGGTGAAAGATGAACTGCCATGGCAATGTGAAATGTGGTAACTGAACCTCTACTTGCCGATTTCTTGTTTGTGTGGTTGACTGAGCTACTAGTTAACCGGGCTCCGTGGATGGTTGACATATTAAGTGACTGTCTTAAATATCTGTGTATGAACTGTCTGACTGACTGAGAGGATGGGAAGGTGGATTCGCGGCTGACTGGCTGGCTGGCCTCGATGGTTCACTGAGTGTCCCACTGTTGTTACCAACTAAACTAACTGGACTTTCTGACATGATCGAAGAATAAGTGGACTGATTAATGAATGATGGATAGAGACGGATGGCCTACAAAATTTACCGTCTATCTGCCAGTTTCTCTATTTGAATGGATGGATGGATGGCTGGATGGATGGATGAAAATAACATGGAGAATTCGTAGTATAAAAGAAAATAAATAAGATACAATGGATAATAGAAAAAAAGTTTTTGAAAAATTATTACAGAAGAAAAAAATACATTCTACCACGCATGAGTGAAGAGTTCCCGTGTTTAGTTGGTTACTTAGAGATTTTCCCACGAATGTAGTCCGTCCCTCCACGCGCGCGCGCACACACACACACACACACACACACACACACACACACACACACACACACACACACACACACACACACACACACACACACATAAACCGAAACAAAAGGAAGAAAGGAAGGAAAAGATAAAATGGAAGAACGAAGGAAGGGGATAAGAAGAAAAGAACGAAATGAAATGATAGAAAAGAAAAGAAGGAAAGCAAGAAAGAAAGGAAGAGAGAAGAGAAAGGAGGAATAGTCACTGGGGATAATTTTAAGTCCCTCAGTACTGGGACGCATTTTTACCACGAGTTTTGGGTATGATTAGAAGATTTTATTGACATTGCGAAAGATCTATGGAGGTCAGAAGATTAAGGGCCAGAGTTTGTACTATTTTTCCCCTCACATGAGTTTCGGAAAGCTACAGAAAATCAACAAATAATAAGCGGAATAAATATAAAAGTTTCCCAGTACTAAAAGGGTTTAAGCTAAGACAGAGAAGCAAACTGTCAAATTATCGTGTTAATGCATATAACCATTGAATTCCTCGTGACCACCATTACTTTCACCAGGACCATGTAGCAGCGGGCGTCACATTCACCATCAAGGAGCCAGCGTCACTCACCACAGCACGCCTACAGAACACCCCTTCCTTCTTTCGCTACGTCTTCCTCGGTTCCGGCCCGCTTGCTTCCCTTGGTGGAGTGGAGGGCATTGCTTTCGTCAGCTCCACCTACGGTATGTCTAATTCATGTCATTCACACCAAAAACAAGAAAAATACGAGTCATAAGAACAGCATGTCAAAATACACGCAGTAAAGGAAGACACACTCGCTCGTATTGAGAAACGCCTTGCTCTCTCTCGCCTCGACAATTTTCCAAGGCCACACAGAAGACTAGCCGGGTTTTCAAGACAGTTTCTCCTTTTAAAAACACGAGTATCTTCGACTAGAGCCCTTAGAAAGTAGGGGTGGTGAAAGAGTAGGGCGTTTAAGAATACGAGCCCCTCTCTCTCTCATGGTTTTGTTTCCTTTTCCCACGCAGCAAATACCTCCGTGAATTGGCCAGACGTACAGTTTCATTTCATCGCCGGTTCTCACGCCTCTGATGAAGGGCGACACATGCGCCACATCTTAGGTCTGAAAGAGGACCACTGGACTAGCTACTACGAGCCGCTCATCTCCCGCGATCACTTCACTATCATGGTGCTCCCCGCCAGGCCTCGCAGCAGGGGGTTTGTTGAGCTGGTGTCCCGCGATCCCCGCCACCCTCCCAAGGTACGTGGGAGTGGAGTGGTGAGGTACTGTGCTGATTTTCCCTGGTGTGGTTACTGTTTCCGTATCAGAGAGCCGTCTTTGTGTGCTGAGTGCATAACAGAATTAACTTTAAGGAGACTGGCAAATTAGTGAGCTTCTTATTTTCATTGTTTTTGTTGCCCTTGGCCAGCTTTTCCCTCTTACATAAAAAAAGATATATAAACTGGTAGACAAACAGATAGGTAGGTAGATAGATTTATACACATACAGGCAGCCAAGTAGACTAAACAGAGATAGATAGACAGAAAAAAGTAGAAAAGCCAGGAGGGGGAGACTTGCATAAGCCAAATTGGTCTCTGTCATTTGGCTTCATCTCAACAGGTGGTGACCAATTACCTGACGGAGGAGCATGACGTGAAGGTGTTGGTGGACGGGCTACGCATTGCCAGGGAGCTTGGCAACACTCACGCTTTCAAGAGGTCTGTGTGTAGTAGTAGTAGTAGTAGTAGTGGCAGCATTAGTAGAGAAATATAATACATTCCATATCCTACTTGTATAAAAGCCTACATCAGATGAAATGTAGCTCATGTTCCTCTTTGTCTCCCTCCCTCAGGTTAGGATCAAAGGTCTACGAGGGTACAGTGCCTGGCTGCGAGCACCTCCCACCCTCGTCCCCCTCCGCCTGGGAATGCCTCGCCCGCCACCTCACCCTCGTTTTCTACCACCTGTGCGGCACCGCCAGGATGGGTCCCCCCGGCCACCCAGACACTGTAGTGGATCCTTCCCTCAGGTTAGTGTTTCAGGGTATCTCTCTCTCTCTCTCTCTCTCTCTCTCTCTCTCTCTCTTGCCTTTTTTTCTTTTCTTTGTAGTTTCGTCAGGCTTTTCAGGATATAGTGTGGTTGTCCACGAGAATACGTCTGTAAGCATCTCGCCACCAGGGGCCGACGAGGTAGAGAGTGTGACTGGTGTGTGTGTGTGTGTGTGTGTGTGTGTGTGTGTGTGTGTGTGTGGGGTGCTTCGTGTAGCCCTACAAGCGTGGGATTCACCGCTTAGTAGATGAAAATGATTGTCTGACAGATAATTTTCACGCCAATCGCCGTTCATAAGGATGGTACATATACAAATTGTGTTTCCTGGGTCTTTCATCCCTGCATGAGTTTCTGAATCTTCATAAAATCGTCAATTGTTGAGCAGAATAGATAAAAAAAAAAAAAAAAAAAAAAAAAGTCCCAGTACTGAAGGAGTTAATCCATCTTTATTGGCGGAATTGGTGTTCGTGGGTGTATACCCAATAATGTCATAGAATCCTTGCTAAATTATCAGCGTAGCTCGAAAATCGCACTGACCTTCACCAGTCTTTTAAAGGTAAAAAACCAGCGCTGAACCGTCACTGAAAGCAAACAAGCGTCATTAATCATGTGTCATTTGAACTTCACTATCCTACTGGAATTCTCTTCATCCCGTCCACGCGTCATTTTTCACCCCGTAATTCACACTGGTGTTGGTGGCGTGGCAGGGTGGTGGACGTGTCTGGCCTGCGGGTGGTGGACGCTGCAGTGTTTCCGACTTTGCCCTCAGCGAACACCAACGCAGCAGTGACCATGGTGGCGGAGAGAGCGGCTGATCTAATACAGCGTGAGTGGCAGAATGTCCAGCAATCCTCAGTCACTACTACTCCATCTTCCTCAGTCACGCCAAAGCAGAGGGCAGGGAGAGTGGGCGTGAAGGAAGAGCATTATGATGAACTGTAATCTCTCTCTCTCTCTCTCTCTCTCTCTCTCTCTCTCTCTCTCTCTCTCTCTCTCTCTCTCCTATATCGTAGAGAGAGTGACTGGTGTGTGTGTGTGTGTGTGTGTGTGTGTGTGTGTGTCACTTGCTGGATGCCACTCACTCCAACCACTTTCACTCGTCTCCTATTTTTGCACCCTCCTACACACACGCTCTCGCTCTCGCTTCCCCCCCCCTCTCTCTCTCTCATTCGTTCCTTTACTTCCCTGCTGCTGCCTCTCCTTTGTGCCCTCTATTCTGTTCCACATTTGTCTTCCTCTTCCTGTTCCGTCCCTGGCTCAGTAGGTTTTGCATCTCTCTCACGAGGATTAAAATGTTTGTTGTATTATCATGTATACTAAAATTCTACATGTTTGAGTTTTTATTTGTTTGTGATTTCCTTGTAGTTTGGTTTCTACGATTTAAAATTAGAACTCTTTTTATTTGCTTAAAGGAACTTGTCATCTAATGTTCCATAGAGGCCATTCCATTCTTTAAAAAGACTTTACTGATGATCCTGTGCCGTGGTGACTGTTAACTCGAACAGACTCGTTATGTATTTGCTGGTGGTGATGGTGGTGTTTGGTGTTGTTTTCTGGTGTTTGTTACGTAATGCTGGTCTGGTTAGTATTGCTTATGTTGATTGTTACCAAGGCTCGTACATTACCATCACCATTACGAAAAAATGATATTCGAGAAACAATTTATTATAAAAATGATCATTACACAAATCACAGATTTGGCTTGTAACGGGACCAAAAGAGTCTGAAGAACGAATACAACAGTCAAAAGAAGGAATAAAGTAAAATCCTAAAACACAAGTATCACAACCAGTCAAGTTAGCCTCTTTGATAGCATATCTTGACAAATAAATAAATAATTAGTTTGACAGACGTTCAGTAGTACCAATGAGAAGGTATGAGGTGGAGCTGGTTGTGACATTATCTCAGTATCTGTTGTTGGGGAATGAGTATACGGGTAAGAGAGAGTCTTGTGTGTTGTTTCTTGGTATTAGTTTGGCAGCCTTGCTAGGACAGCATTTTGGCGGCCTTTGTAGACTTTCAACATAGCACTGACGACTTGGCGAGATTTTTCGGCAAGCTCTGGCGGGCACACGTTGGTGTTCCCCAACTGGCAGTCTCCCAGCATGATTGGCAGCACCGCTGTAATACGGAATAATTGTTGGAAGAATCCTTGATAATTTGACTTACTGAGTCCAAATTATTGACTTTAAAATGGAGAAAAGATTTATGCTGCATACATGGAAAAATACAATGATGAATTAATGGGTTTGGTTGTTATTGTATTGTGATAAATGAAACGTGAATTGTGGTGTCATAAATGAGAGATGCAATGTAATGAAAGACAAAGCTCAATATCATCAAGTTACAAACGCTGATACAAAGAAAAAACCAAACTTACCGACAATGGCTCCCACTTCTCCTTGGCGGCATGGAGTACAGTCAATGTTGTCATCAGTGATGCAGGCGAAAACCTGATCCGCAAGGACAGTGTTTTCTACTTTTTTAACAAGTTCTTGTATTGGGCTCTTTACGAGAGGGAGATCTCGAATCACATTTGTGGGCAAATTATTTGGGCAAGCGAATTCTGCCATAACGTCCACAACCATGGCTGCCGCCACCACCGCTAGGAACACAAGGCGAGTCCTACAAAGAAAGAAAACGTCACACACACACACACACACACACACACACACACACATCCCGAGAGAGAGAGAGAGAGAGAGAGAGAGAGAGAGAGAGAGAGAGAGAGAGAGAGAGAGAGAGAGAGAAGTGGCGGACACTTGTTGGTACTCACATGGCTGTTGAATGTGCACTGAATGAGTAGTGGAGGACTTTTGAGTGCCGTGTGTCGGAAGCGAGCCGTTTATATGCTGCGGCCCGCCAGCCTTGAAGTCGTGGAGGGGAAGGGAGGACGGAACGAGTTTGCAAATACTATCTTTACACTTCATGATTATTTTGTGATTTTAGTTATCAATATAATTATTTTTCACCTTTACTATTGATTGATTTTTTTTATATTTTAGCTTATGTAGTCCTATTTTTATTCCCATTGTTTTATATAGATCATTAGCAGCCTTTAAAAGCCACAAAGTATATTATTCATGAGTACTGTACTCTCTTGCTCTCCTGCCGTTCTCTTTCAAGCACACCTGGCGCACGATATGGTTACCTAATCTTGACATACTGTACTGCCTTTCTCCATAAAGCTCAAATTCTCATGCGTCATTCTTCGGCTATCTTTCCTTTCCCATTTTCCTTTACATCTCTGTGTTATGAAGTTAGCCTCTTAATATCCCGCTCGTCATGTCGTGAAAGAAAACGAAATCACGGGTCGTGTGTCCTTAACCTTTATTTTTGTGGCCTTGGCGGTGCTCCTCACTCCAGTGCTCTGGTTAGTGGTGTAGGGGAACCGGTGTTGTCTCCTGTCCCTTCCTCCTACTCAGGGCCAGTACGAAGGAACATGCAGGAAAGACAAACATCAACACACACACACACACACACACACACACACACACACACACACACAGAGAGAGAGAGAGAGAGAGAGAGAGAGAGAGAGAGAGAGAGAGACTGACCACATGACACAATAGCAACATACACACACACACACACACACACACACACACACACACACACACACACACACACACACACACACACACACACACACACATTTTTATTGATTTGAAGTCTTTGGCACTTTGAAAGGCAGCGAAGTAAGAGAGCAGGTTCAAAAGATAACAGGTGTAGAAACAGTAATATATGAGTAGCAGCAGACTGATATAGAGCGAGGCAGAACACCTTGCTACTTGTGCTCCGTGATAGGATAGAGTGGGTTTAGTTAGTTACTCAACATGATGACCACTTCTCTCACTGAATAAGCGTCTTGTCACTTCATAACATACGAGAAAGCATAAGAAATTCATCCTCATCAATCTCATCCCTATAGAGTTGTCATGTTAGGATTGATAGTGTTCTGATTCGCATTCCTTTGTATTTTTATTTATCCCATCACTACCATAACGCGTTTTCATCTTTATTCCGCTAACTCTTTTCGTTTTTATACAACTTCAGAAACTTGTTTGGGGATTAATCTTCTCACCTCCATAGATTTTCCTCAATGTCAATAAAAACATCTGATCTCACCAAAAACTCGAGATAATGCGTCTCAGTGCTGAAGAGAAAAGTTTGTTTGTTTGAAGCAGCGTTTTAGCGGAGAGCTGCGCCGTGGAAAGCTTAACCATCAGACGTTTTCTTCCGTATATATCGTGATGAAAATCTTGTGGGACCAGAGATTTATGTCTAATTGTGTATACACGATTTTATATTTTATTTCCCAATGTGTGCTTTCTTGCTTAAAAGGAAGCTCACCTTCGCCTAAATACAGGACACACACACACACACACACACACACACACACACACACACACACACACACACACACACACACACACACACACACACACACACACACTAAGGGAATGATGAGGAAAAAAAGACATGAATCTGGACAAATACTAAATATATTAATGCTGTAAGTTACCAAGTTCTTCTTACAAATAAATGTTGACATTGTATACATTGTGGGGGTCGTTAGAGGTGGTGGTGGTGGTGGTGGTGATGGTGGTGGTGGTCGTAGGAATAGAAAGGAATGTAAGGATATAAAACACACACACACACACACACACACACACACACACACACACACACACACACACACACACACACACACAAAGCCTGGCCACTTCCTCATCTACCTCCTCTTTTTTCCCCTTCAATAGTTTCTTTGTCGCATTACTTCCGCACCACTGTGTCTTGTCTTTAAATTCAGGAAACACCGCGGCGGTCAAGGGCGCAGGGAGTACTACAGGTGATGGCTGGCTGGCTGGCTGGCTAGTATAGTGAAGGTCAGTTAGCCATACCCACCACAACACTCACCCTGCCCCTCTCTACACGCCACAAACCACTTCTCAACTTTGCGCTTTTTAGTTCCCTTACTTATGAATCAAAAGCTGTAAAAGAAAGGAAATGGGAAAGGTTGATGATTGACTTTTAAATGACCGTGTTTTGCATTTTCCGTGATGAATAGCAATATTTTTCTTTTCTCTCCAAGGTTTAGAGACAACTTATCCTGCCTTCACTTCATGGGGCAGGAAGAAGAAGAAGAAGAAGAAGTGTTGAGTTAAAGATGTAAAAAACCAAGTGGGTATTTCAGACGCGTTTACCTATAATCATGAGGGTCATTGTTCGTATACATTGCTTGATTTCTATTTCCTTGTACCTTCTCATCTTCGCATCAATCACCTTCTCTTGGTGGTAATTTAGTCGACCTGTACGCCTCGTTTTGCTCTTATCATTTACCGGTAAAGGAGCAACACAGCATTCCCATCTTCTAGCCTTGAGCCTTGATACCTTCCCTTTATGGCATTAAAATCACCAAGACAAGGATGTTCTGAAGCTTGCACGAGTGTCTTACATCACTATTCATGGCCTCTCTCAACCCTACCACGCGACACTGGCAAATAGGAAAGAAATACTGGCTTGGGCCGATAAGGGAACGGATAATAGAGGGAAGGACATCTTGAAGGTTGAGACAGGAACCTGCATTGTGCTTGTAAAACGCCTCCCGGTGCAGACCCTACATTAATTGTAAACCTGTGACATTTATGCATACATGAGAGAGAGGGGGGGGAGGGGAGAGATCGTGTCTAGAGGGACGAGAGACTAAAAGAATAAAAGTGAAAATAAAAAGGCATTAGTTTGACCTCCATGTGCTTCAATGCGATTTGAGTCACGTTAAGCTCGCTGATATTGAATTAGAAACATCCTTGACCACGCCTTGATCCATTGTTGCCAGCCTGCTTCACCATACCCGGTAATATCAAGGACAGCTGCCACACCATAACCGCCACCACCACCACCACCATCACCACCACGGTCTCGAGGGTTCCTTGTGGGTTCCCTATCGGATATCATTAACAAAGCTTGATCTAACCCGCGAGGAGAGAAAAGGTTAAGAGATCAGATATTCCAGTCGAGAGGAGCTGTTGATGGTTCGTATTGCTCTGTATCTTGGCCGTATGAGTCACGTGGACAAAACCATGATCTGTAGTAACATCGTATCTTGGGCACTACTGTGTGGCTAAGGAACTGTCAGTCTGGGTGGGGCCGCTGTGGTTAGTGGACTTTTCTTCTTGCACTAATCACTTAAGACAACACTGAACCGTTCATTGCTAAGTGCATTTCCTTTAGTTCGGTAAGTACGGAGATGACGTATATTGCCACAGGAAAAGATATAATATTCACTTAATAGTTAATGTCGCTTCCTGGCTAATTCGTCAATGAATAGTGAATGTTGTAAGAAACGATGTATCAATCCATGCACGTACATATACTACTTTGAGGGAAAACGTCGAAGGAGAAGAGAGAGAGAGAGAGAGAGAGAGAGAGAGAGAGAGAGAGAGAGAGAGAGAGAGAGAGAGAGAGAGAGAGAGAGAGAGAGAGAGAGAGAGAGAGAGAGAGAGAGAGAGAGAGAGAGAGAGGAAGGTGGAACAAGTAGAAGAGAAGGAAGAAAAAGAATAAAGAAATAAAATAAGATAAAGAAGGAAAAAAATTAAATAAAAAGAATAAAGATAACGATGTATTGTAAGGCTTTATCTGGAGTGAACTGGATTTTTTTCTGGTCGCCTGCTGTGCTTGGGAAGAAATCAATTACTGTACCCACTGATCTCGCTTCACTCATCTTATTAACACACACACACACACACACACACACACACACACACACACACACACACACACACACACACACACACACACACACTTCAGCTCTCATCCTATTCTTCTTTTTTTTCATATTCTTTCCTAGAAGAACCTCTCATCCTATTCTTCTTTTTTTTCATATTCTTTCCTAGAAGAACCTAACAACCTTGATATGTAGGAGCGGTGGTTGGTTAATGAGGGTTTCTTATAAACAAGTCATAAAAAAAGGCTGGATGCATATTTAAGTTATCTAAGGAAAAGAGTAGATTGGTCAAACTTGTGCGTAGTAGAGGACCAGCCACTCTACTTAACCCTTTCAGTAATGGGACGCAGTAAGGAAGATGATAAATATCTGAATATAATCATTATTTTGTTAGGGAAGAAAATAGAGCTTAAAGATAAATGCAAAGAGACAACAACAAGTAAACAAAGGCAAACATACAAACATCACCATCATTATCATCATCATCAACAACAACAACTAAGAAGCAAATACGAAACAACAAACAATCAACAATACAAAGGAACAAAAAAACTAACAGAACCGACCTAATCATTATTCTAAAAAAAGAAAAAGAAAAAAAAAAACATTAAGCACCAAAAATAAACAAAGAAAACACACATGGAATACTGGGAAGGAAGGGGATGTTAAATTAAAGAAAAGAAAATGAACCAAGTAGAAAAACGTGTGTGTGTGTGTGTGTGTGTGTGTGTGTGTGTGTGTGTGTGTACCCTTGAATATGGGTGTTGTGAGTATAGGGAGGGGGGGGGAGGGAACAGTGTGAGGGGCAGGAGGGGTATGCAGTGTCTGTTGGGACGTCGGGGGAAAGCTGTGCGCAAGGCAAGTGAGCCACCAAGCCCGGGACTCGCCAGCATAAGGTGGGTCAAGGGAAGTGGCTGAGGGATTGTACAGGCTCGTATTCTTAAACACTTCTGTGCTTCACCTCTACTATTCCAAAGGCATTATTTAAGTTTACAGTAGTTTTTAGGGGTGTTTGAACGGTTTTAGAGGTAGAGTGACAAGATTTCTACATTAATAACCGAAAAAACCACTCTTGAAAACCGTGCTGATCATTCGTGTGGCCTTGGTAAGCAGTCGTGGTGAGAGAGCAAAGCGTTTCTGAATACCAACCAAACTATCACTCCATTATGGGATTTCCTATTGTATTCTTGCCTTTCTAATATTCCTCCTCTTCTTCAGCTACCTCCTTTAATTTGCTTATGTCTGTGCCTCCTGTATGTCCTATTAATCCATCTCCTCTTTTACTTGTGTGTCATTAGTTCTTCTTTTGTTTTATCATCTTCTGCGGGTTTCTTTTATTATGGTTATTATTTTTTGAACTCTTGTAACAACCTCGTTCCTTCTGTATAAAGCGTCATCCTTCCTGTAAATCGTCTTCCTTCTCCCTCCTTATCTCCTTTATCGTTTTTTTTCTCCTCCCCTTTCTCCTCCTCCTCCTCCTCCTCCTCCTCCTTCTCCTCCTCCTCCTTCTCCTCCTCCTCCTCCTCCTTCTCCTTCTCCTTCTCCTTCTCCTCCTCCTCCTCCTCCTCCTACTACTACTACTACTACTACTACTACTACTACTACTACTACTACCACCACCACCACCACCATAATCTTATTCCTACTATTATTGTTGCTACTGATGCAGTTTTTTTTTTTCTTCTTACTTCCCTTTCACTTCCTATGTTACGTTCTGTACCTTGTCTACTTCCTTAACTTTTTATATCCTTCTCTCCATTCCTCCCTCTCTCCCATCCTCCCTCTCTTATTTTTCCTCGTAGTGTGCTCCTGATTCTTTGCCTTTGCCTTCTCTGTTTCTTTGTTCAACGGTGTCTGTTGCTTCAGATTGAGTACAGTTTAGTTGGACATCAATATTTTGTTGTTGTTGTTGTTGTTGCTTGTTCTTCCTTTGTGTTTGTTTACGTTCTACCTCCTCAAGCTACTACTGCTGCTACTACTACTCCCCCTCCTCCTCTCCCCCTCCTCCTCTTCCCCCTCTTTGTCTGTGTACTACCTCCTTAAACTGCTGCTATTGCTTTTCACCCTCCTCCTCCTCTTCTTCTTCTTCCTGCTCTTCGTGTTCTTCAGCTCTGGTATGCTGGACACTCCCTTAATGTATAATGAGCCTGTTTATTTCCTCGAACCAAAGCAAGGTAAGGTAACATTGAGTTACCCCTCCCCCCATCCCCAGTGCCCCACTGATACGTCAACTCAGCTCAGTTTCTTCTAATTCATTGTAGTTCCTCAGCTTCCCTTCGGTGGGGTTCCAAATATTGCATCAAGTAGTGGCTGTGAGATAAAGTCTTGGAAGAACTAGCACGCGTCATCTTGTTCCTGCAGCGCCATAACTTACGAGTGATAATGCACACTTAAACCTTGAGAATTAAACACACACACACACACACACACACACACACACACACACACACACACACACACACACACACACACAGTATATTCGTAGATTTCAATGCTCTCTAAGTCCTCTTTTATACCATAATTACTTTGTTAGAGTTGTGTAGGTAATGCCAGGCAGTATAGTAAAGCCAAATCTAAACCACCGTATTCAGAAACGCTTTGCTCTCTCACGATGAGTATTTCCAAAGGCCACAGTGATGATTAGCCTGGTTTTCCTGAGTTTCTCCAGCAAATAATGTAGAAATCTTATTACTCTGCCACTAGAACCATAAACACACCTTTAAAAACTCATGTAAATCTAAATAAAGTCTTTTGAAATAGTGAAGGTGAAGCACAGAAGTGTTTGAGGATAAGAACTCAAGACTTCCTGCTGTTTGAACTCCCTTGTAATACCCATAAAAAAAAGTTTAGTTTGCACGTTTCAAGTCCAGTAGCAAATTAGTGCTCGTGATAGTCGTCCTGGCAGTTGCCCGTCTTCTAGGTTTCTCCCGCGGCCTCCACCCACATGAGTCATGGTCAGGATTGGAGAAAAAGTCAATATTTGATGCCCGGCGCAGGTACGTACAGTGTGTATGTATAGTGTAGCTGCTGCGCGGGACAAGGTGAATTGCGAAGGAGAAACCATTTTTTACCGTCGTTCCTTCTCGCTGTATCTCTTCATCTGTTTACGTCCAGCACACACACACACACACACACACACACACACACACACACACACACACACACACGAGTAAGGTCAAGGTCTGTGGGGATGATGAAGGGTGGCGATTGTGATCTATATTAGTTTCAAAACAGGAGAGAGAGAGAGAGAGAGAGAGAGAGAGAGAGAGAGAGAGAGAGAGAGAGAGAATATCACTTTCTTTGGTGCAGGATGACTGTTATAACATTCCTGCGTAATGACCTGCTGACGCCTTGCCCACACCCTCCCCGCTGCCGGCGTGGCCCCAGCGGCAGGGGGAAGACAGGATTTTCCAGAGCGCCGTCGCCATTTTCGCTCCACGCCCTTCCAAAGTGAATCAAACCGGTTTTGTTGCCATTCTATTTCTGAGAAACCTTCCACAGTCATACGACGCGAGTAACCTCTGATAGAGTGAACATCATTTCCTGCTCCACCAAGCTGGCAGCAGCAGTAAACAGTATGGCCTTCTGTGAGACGAGTGGCAGAATTCTAGGTAATGTTTTGTCATCAAGATCATACCGAAGATAATCAAATTAATGAACTGCGGATCGATTTCTGAATGACAGGGGCCACCTTGACATATGACAGCAAAACACAACCTTACTGAACCACTTCAGGCTGATGCACAAAGAGAGAGAGAGAGAGAGAGAGAGAGAGAAAGAGAGAGAGAGAGAGAGAGAGAGAGAGAGAGAGAGAGAGAGAGAGAGAGAGAGGAAGCTTGCACATGTCTACTATATACTTTTACTTAGTTCTTGTGACATCCTTTCCTCCTTGTGTCAGCTCAGTGGTTCGTGCTTTAGTATTCCGTATTGATTGATCGTACACACAGGTTAGGTTGGAATGTCTGATGAAAAACAATACAAAATGCTTCATGAATCACTATACTGTATCGGTGACTATTGTTCCATCTTGGAGTGACCCTCGAATGGAAATTGACGTCACCTTACAATGATTTTAACTTATTGGATAAGAATTCTTAAAAGGACAAAAAGAAAAAAAAACACTTAGTAACTATTGTGATGACACCGCATATGTTTAGATGAATATAAGTGTGTGTGTGTGTGTGTGTGTGTGTGTGTGTGTGTGTGTGTGAAAAGGGGGAGGGTGCTAGTGATAATTTCAATCTAGGTTATTGGTGTTCACGTGATATCTTACTTATTTATTATTATTTTTTTTTTACTTGATGACTTTTCTATTGTTTACTCAACAACTTGTTTTCCTTCTTTGAATACTTTGAATATGCTGATGTTCACACTCATCGCTCACACAACTTTCCCCAGCCAAGGCTCGCCTGGCCCTGGGGAGGATTACCTATACTTGAATTGCAGGATTCTCACTAATAACTGCCCCTCACTGCCAAGGAAAACCGTGTTCCATTGCATTACTTACATTCTAGTGAGCAGCAAGACTTGATACTTTCACAGCTCGTTTCTCCATCACTTTCATGCTTTCCTTCACCTTCACCATCACCTCTTAACTGGAACCATGGACTCACACTTTTGCAAGCATTTCCTTTTCTGTTCACATCCAACTTCTGTCCTGAATTTCAACTCAAATTTAGTTGTTGTGTTCAAGTGAACAATTACACAGCGTGCTGGTCGATCTCCCACTAAATATAATTATTTCATGAATCTCTAACTTAAATCACCTTATATATCTGTTATATAGTGGTTAAGTAAGCGAAGAAGCAAGTAATCAGCGTGACATGCATGACTACCTGTTCATGGGGCGTGTTGCCTGCCCTTGGCGAGGCTGAGTCACTGTGTACCCACTCATCATCTCGTCCCCGTCATGCACCTCACAAGGATGTAGTCTTTTTTTATTTGAAGAGAGCACACTTGTAAATAGAAGTTTGAAGAGGTAAAAAAGAAAACTGGAAAAGTTGCTTTGCTTTGGAGTGTCAGCATTTGGTATAACAGATATGACCGCTTCCCTTCAATTTCAAAACACATTTCTAATCCAATCCCAGACGTGTGTTTCAGAATGCTTGGTCCGCTCATCAAGAGTGTGTTCTAAGGCCGGCCACGTATTTAGCTTTCTTGGGGTGTATTGTATCCTAACACCTTAGTCTTGATACAGGCGATTCATAACTCATTCACAATAATGTAGTGACCCGGTACCAGGTTTCGTAATTTCATCTTGCGTAAGAACTATCCGAAAGTTGTTATTTGTTATGCCTTCCGCCCCGCTGCACAGTACAAGTGCAGTACGCAAATTGAATTGTTCCAAAGCATTCGTCTTGACTGGAATAAGGGTTTAACTGCATCATTGCGATCATTCTATTACTGTAAGAGAAACATTTCAAATCTTTATTTTCGTTCATTGTTGTTATTAATTGTATCGCTCAGAGTGGGGTCAAAGTGTGCAGAGAGAGAGAGAGAGAGAATCTATGAATATCCTCTTCCCCTCCCCCTGATATACTTTTCAGAAGGCGCCACACGTATCTCTCTCTCTCTCTCTCTCTCTCTCTCTCTCTCTCTCTCTCTCTCTCTCTCTCTCTCTCTCTCTCTCTCTCTCTCTCTCTCTCTCTCTCTCTCTCCACAGTGCCTGCCAATCATGTTGCTGGCGGCAGAGCTTAGCGAGGAGAAACCGCATAACGACATCCTGCATCGTTGGTTGTTATTTCCCGCGGAATATTAATGATGGAATAAATCAACCTTTACTTCATTTATAAACCAAGCTACCTCTTGTTATGTTTTCTTGTCATGTAGGCTCATTTGCTCTTCATCTTTGTGTTGTGTGTGCGTGCGTGTGTGTAGGTGGGTATCCCAGAACACCCTTAATCAATGATAGGAGCGCATTAGTAAGGGAAACAGCAGTGATGAGAGTGAGTAGACTAGAAAGCTCAGTGTAACATTCAAACGTGGAAGGATTGCAGGAGGGAAGGTGAGGGAAGAAGCATCAATATGGGAACCTGTTACTGGAAAACCCCCTGACACACACACAAAAAAAGAATGCAAAACCAACATTGTACTGTAGATGTGTTCACGGTGGTAGACTTGTAATTATATACGAGTAAGTTAAAGAAAAAAAATTAATTTGATTTCGATTCTCAGGGTTTGAAGTAGTTTAGTGTCTGTTTGTTTTTGTTTTGTTTTTTTCCTACGTGTTCCAACAGAATGGACTAGAATCATCAGTCTGTAATTTGGAATTGCTGAAACGATAACGAACACATTATCAAGGAAGCTGTGTGTGTGTGTGTGTGTGTGTGTGTGTGTGTGTGTGTGTTAATTAAGCCATTACTATTCGAGTTTCATCATTACCACCACTTCAGCTCCTTCTTCGGTTAATACATTCCGCCATTTCCTTCCTATTGTATTTTTATGTACATGGTACCTTGCTTCTTTTGTTCAGTTCATACTACACAATACATACCTCCATCTATTTTGATAAACAATAAACAATAAACTACGAAATTAATTTACAATATTGTAAAGCTTCTCCATTTTCGTGATATTATACAAGTTCCTATTCCATCATCTCCTTTACACACACACGCACACACACACACACACACACACACACACACACACACACACACACACACATGGTTGTGCAACTAATGTGTTTCCAGGGAGGGAGCAAGAGAGAGGGAGTGTTTGCATAACTCGTCAAAAGGATTCCAGGAAAGCGTCCGCGGTGTTTGAGCAGGGAAGGAGTGTCGGCGCTGGATTGGAAGGAGAACACACGTAAAGAGTTTCGTTGTACCAAAATGCAACGTCAAAGATGAACAGAAAGAAACGTTACATAAAAGAAAGAAGCGCAACCTCAGCCTTGAGGATGACTAAGCTGTTTCAGGAGCTAAAATGGCGATGCAGACTCGCGGAAGTGTTAGCAAGGCTGTGGCGTAAATATGGCAACTTGACAAAGGAGCAACATAAAAGGCTACGAAAATGTATATGGCGCCCCATGACTTTAAGAAAATCACTTAGATTTCCTTAGGAAAATTATAATAAAAAAAAGATACTGTAAAGGTGCTAGTGCAATCGGGGTAGGAATGATAAGCAAATATTATGATCCACAAATAACAATGGGCAAACTGGGATTTCCCTGAAGGTTGGCTGAATGCCATGTTGTGCACGTTGCAGCACTTACTGAAGCCAGAAAAGAAATAATGATGAAAAAGCTTTTTCGTTGTTTCGTAACAAGCAATCAAAATACTCAGTGTTGTTGTTCATGATTTTTAGGTAACATTGAAGTAAATGTGCTTATCCCCCCCCCATCTGGTGTGGCCATGATCCCAACTGATGGCTCAGCTAAACTTCATACTGAGTGGCGCTGTATATGTATAGTCCTTGCCGCAAACCGGCCATTGCTGATTGGGTGAAGAACACAGATTTACTTGCCATTGGTCTAAAATTCAATGGCGGCATATTAGCCTCTGTAAAGGCATCACTGAAAATAAGCCACAGGCGAGATCGTCTCACAAAATTTTCACGACCATATGAAAAGCGTCACTCCAGACCAAGGATAATGAAAAATCCTTGCTCCAGACCAAGAATACTCCACACCTACAGTCCAGTAGGCCCAGAAAAGAAAACTTGTAACTCCTTGTTACTTGATCGCATGGTGAGTGTCTGCAGGTGCCTTTGTCCTTTACCTCACTATATATATATATATATATATATATATATATATATATATATATATATATATATATATATATATATATATATTATATTTATTTAT
>CM035187.1:3400647-3437180 GCA_020233015.1 Callinectes sapidus | reverse complement strand
TTGGGGGCACGTTGAGGTATTGCATATTGTTTAAGTGTTTTCAATATGAGTGTTTTAAACATCCATACTCTCACACCCAACACTCTCTTACCATTATCAGGTGATTATGGAAATACCCCCAGCCTATTGATTTCCAAACAATGATATATTTTGGGGGGCGAAATGTGCATGACCATTGAATAGAATTAATGAGTCTCACAGCATTATTTAACCCAGCTTTCAGATCCGAGATTAAAATTATTATGTTATTTCAGCATATTTTAAACTTATATTTCACTGATGAAAGTAGCGCTGGCATAAGAGAGGGGTTAGGAAGGGGGTGGGGAGGGGAGGGAGTTCAGAGTTCCAGCATAAAATTGTAAACACCAGCCGCATCCCGCCTCAATACCTGACAACGCTCACCTGCTCCTGTATATTCTCATAAACACGGCATGTTCTAACTCAGCTGGCCTGTAAGTAGCTAAGGTGTGACAGATGGCATGATTTGTGAGTAATACTAGTGGTAATGAGAGAGTAGTGAGGTGTGGTGAGTGCGGGGGCGGCAGAGAGCAGCTCGGTGGGCCTCGGCTTGCAAAACAACACCACCATTTATAGTAATACTACCTTAGTGTTCACTCTGCTTATTATTTACCACTTATCAATCCAAGTATGTAGACAGCAATGCTTAATAAAAGTTAATTTTATTTCTGACATTCGTAATACTCAAGGTACATTTTACATGTCTATTGTCCTTCCAGTTACTCTTTTACCTGAAAATATTACTTTGTTATCCTACATGTGATTGAATGTGGCAGTCAGACTGGAGTTGAGTGATGTAATAAGTGTATATTCATTTCTTGAGTGTTACAGTGGTGTGTAGTCCATCTTTTTCATCTGCAGGACTGATGCGGCTTAGCAGATCTGCTGTATACACCATGTTGCAGACTCAGGCCCAGAAAGATCGTGTCATCACTTCCCTCCCACCACCCTTCATTAGACAGGTGTGTGTGATCTTCACTGATAATATGTTTGTTTTAATAAATAAATTCACCCCCTTAGTCCTCTTGACCTTGAAAACAAGCTTGTGGCCGGTGGGGAATAAAATTTAAAGCTAGTTTTAAATATCTAAGGAAAGTTCCCTTAACATTTTAGATTTATATACCTAACCTACCTGGGAGGGGGGGGGAGATCATGCCTTACATCTCATGGACCACATTCCCCCAACCATGCTATGACATTAACATAACTTAACCTAACAATGAACCTCAAAAATTATAGCCAAGCACACAAAAAAAAACTGACAAGGACCAATAGTAAACCACCCAAAACCTTTTTATCTTCTCAATCCATCGTCACATACATTACTGTCACCCACCACTCAGTCCTGTGTTGTCAACTTTCTTTCTTGTCCTTTTGTGTTTCTGGTAATTTCGCTTCCTCTTTGCCACAGGCCAGCCCACACACCCATGATGACTTCCATGAGGAGGTGAGGAATGCAGCCAACGGGGACCACATGCTGCAGGCAGGCCTCAAGATCTCCAAGATGATTGTGTTGGGAGACGTAGCCACTGGCAAGACCTGCCTTGTTAACAGGTGGGGCTGAGGGAGGTGACCTGCTACTGATGGTGTATATATATATATATATATATATATATATATATATATATATATATATATATATATATATATATATATATATATATATATCTTATATTTGTTCACTTTTGTCTTGTATATGTATACACCATGCTATTATCACTTTGTCAAGCTTGTTATCTTGCATAGATGAGGCAAAGTTTGGTTCAGTTGTAAATGACAGGTTGGATTGTACTTTTGTTCAATTGTATGGGGAAAAGGCAGCTGAGACCAATTCACATAAGCATGTTTAGAACTCTTCACAATGCTGACAGTATACTGATATTTAGAGAGTTATATGTGCAGGGTTAGATTGTTTGATTTTATTTTGGTAATGATAAACACTGCTGGACATCTGGCCAGCCTACAAGAATGAGAAACAGTATACAGTCTTATTGGCTTTCGTTGACAGTGGTCTGTTCTTTTGTGTGTTGCTTATTGTTCAATGTTCTTAAGAATTTCATTCCAAATGTGCTTATTTGTTTTAGTTTTCTTATGTATAACAACACTTACAGTGTCCTTTTGCTTGGCAGGTTTTGTCACCAAGTGTTTGATGCCAACTACAAGGCAACCATTGGTGTAGACTTTGAGGTGGAGAGATTTGATATCCTGGGTATCCCCTTCAATTTACAAATGTGAGTATTAAAGATGTGACTAACCAATGGCAAAAAAATATATAATACTGCATAAGAGTGTGTACAGCGAGGGCTGGTTTTCTCACATAAGCAACCATCTCCAAGAATTACACAATACAAACAAGCATAAGCATGTGCAGAGGAAGCTGGCTTGAGTGTGTCAATGTGGACAGCTTCTACTAGCTGTGTTGATTTCCCTGGACCATTCTTGCCTGCTCACCTTGAATGAGTGGGTGTTTGGCAAGAGCTATTTTGGCAAGAGCTATTTTGTCTTACCATAGAACCAGTGTTCTGTGTACACAAGCCCTAAGAGTGAAGTGTTGTCTCGTGAGATTAAGGCATCTTACCAGTTCTACTTACTTGAAATTTAGTGATTTTCCTGACTTGTAAAACATTAATGATTTGCAGAATATGACAGCAAAGTAGTTATTTAATTTGAACTACTATTGTAACATGATGCTTTTTCTGTTCATTATTCTTCACAGGCAAAAACGTAAGAGCTGGAAGGATATGTATGCAAGAGAGTTTTCTGCATTTATTTATGTCTCATCTTTTCCATGTCAGTTGGGACACAGCTGGGCAGGAGAGATTCAAGTGCATCGCTGCCTCATACTATCGTGGTGCCAGTGGTGAGTACCTGGCTGAGGAAAAATAGATTGCGTGCAGAGAGGTCCATATTAGATCATCCATCCTTAACCTTGAGAATAAAGGGAACTAAAATCCTATAGTAATCTTGTCATAAAGGTACTGTAATTTAGATAGGTCTTCAATAAATTTCATCTGGTTAAAGAATAGAAATGACTGCTGTAAAGTTGTCGCAATGATTAATAAGAATTAACCTTGTCAAGAGTTCTTTGAAATTAGGACACAACAATCCATAAGAGGACTAGTCAACCATACATACTTATAAAATCAAACACTGAGCTGTCGTCTCATACATAGACCTTAGCCTTGGAGTTGGACGTGAATTGTTGTAGTGAACTAGTGATGGTAACTAATGAATGGTGTAACAAGAGATGATATATGCTTGTACTAAGCTGGACTTACACCAAAGTACCACTGCATCCCCAAAATCATTCCATTTGTCCAGTAATTAGAGGCTGTCTTAGTTGTCAGCTTCTCAGCATAGCCATCTACCACTCTTGCCCTTTTGATATGAGCAGAGGACACAACATTAATTTTCTGACCCCTCACCTCCCTCACCTTCTTGCCCTCAGAATTAGAGGTTGCTATAGCCTTAGTTTCATTAGTTTCCAGTCCCACAATCCCTAGACCAACCAGTTTATGTTTCCTAGCTGTGATGATTGTGTTTGACGTGACCAACATCGTGACATTAGCCCACACCTCCCAGTGGCTGGAAGAGGCACGGCAGGCCAATGCAGACCGTCTCACCCCAGTGGTTTTCCTGGTGGGGACAAAACGAGATCTGATGGTGAAGCTGCTTTCTTGTTTGTACTGAATAGATGAGATTTTGGTTGAGATTTTACATTGATATTCATTAGTTTGGATAACTTTTGGATTCCTTTTCGTGTTTTGAGTGCTACTGTATTTTTTATTTTTGTTTTTTAGTTTTTTATTTTATTTCCAGCCTTCATTTATATTTACTTGCTACTGTTTTTGTGACTTATTCTATTCCTACTGTCTTTTCTTCTTTCTGTTCAAAAATGGTATTTGTATTTCTATATTATTTGATTTCCTAATTACTAAGTAGTGCTAATGTGATCAGTTTTTTATCTTTCACATAAACATTATTATGTCCATAATCAAGTAACTGGTATATTATTAAGTTTCAGTAACATTAAAAGTATTTCTGGGGCATAAAAACAGTGGCTAAGGTGACAAAGCTAGCTTTGAAGCATAAATGTGAGTGAGGCAAGTTTATGCGAGTTTTATTCAGTGGTTGGTTAAGTGAGAGTAAATGTTATGGAAGCTGGATCCTCTCTGAATTTGAGTTAGAAATATACATATGTTTTGCAATTTTAATGTTTGATTGTTGTCTTAAACACTCCTTTAAAACTCACTTCTTGCACATGCAGAGTGAAGGTGCTTATGACCAGATTGAGAAGGAGGCCCGGCGTGTGGCACAGGGTCTTGGAGCAGAGTATTGGGCGGTATCCTCCAAGACAGGAGACAATGTGGAAGCTCTGTTCCTACGTGTTGCAGCACTCACCTTTGATCATTCAGTGATGCAGGAGCTGACCACTGGCTCCTCTGATAGACGTAAACACTCCACTGTCAGTAAGTACCTCTCCTCAGTGTAATGACTCTAATTCAAAAACACCACTGACCACATGGTACACCTTATTTAAGTTAAGTTGATAATATGGTGGATTTTCGTGCTCAGTTCAATTTCTATCACTATGTTGTCTTCTTAAAGTTTAGATTGATTTGAATTTGTAGATCACTTGCTCAGTATTTCACTATACTGAGTGTGTTCAGGTTGTGTCTTGCTTGAATACCATATAAGTGTGTATGCTCTGGTTTCAGGTACTACATTATTAATTTTCTCTACCAGTTCAGTGACTTTTGTGTAGTTATTAAAAGTAATTTTATGCACAAGATACATTTGAAGAAAGTTTTACTGTTACAGGAAGTTTTTGATAGAATATAGTAAATTAGATGTTTTCATTGCAAGATTATTCTTTATATATATGTATGTTACTTTCCAGTCTCACCTGGTTTTCTTTTGCCAGAGATTGGCCAGCGGCTGGAGGACACCTTTGAGGGACACAAGAAAAACAAATGTCCCTCATGTGGGAAGTAACAGGTGGGTCTATTTCACATACTACAAGCATTGAATGCACAACAAACTTTCTTCTCTTCCCAAAGTCCAGGTATATGTTTCTTTTGTTTTTTTAAAGTGAATCATCAGCAAGTGATGAATCTCATGAATTCATAAATATTGAATTCACGACATCTTGTTATTTTCATGATTATTTCTAACCAAGGATTGGAATCACAATGTGGACCAAAGTTTAGCAGTTTATTTTGTAACTATACACTGTTGCCAGGAATGAGTTACTCTTGATGATCAGAATCATGTTCCACCATTCCCTTTAGGTGTTCATCAAGATTTTTTGCTTGGATGAAATATGGTTGTGAGCCAAAGCAAACTTTCCCTTTCTTGTGTGGCAGCCTCTCCTTGGTGCTAAGGGAAGATGTGGTTGTAAATACATATGATGGATTTCCTCATTAAGTGGAGACAAGACACCTAAATGTCTAACTAACATAATGCTGGAGACAGATCTCTTAAGAAAAGACATATTGCTTCCTAATGCTGTTAGTGCCACCACATATTGTACAATGAATAGTGCACAACGCCTGCCTCATCATTCACATTCATGTAGCTGTTGCTTTAGGGACCTTGTGCCTTGTCTGGCCAGGAGGCCCCAGTAGTACAATCTCTGTAGGGACTCAGAATTGGCTCACTAGCAGATTATGTTACTCTATGATTTCAGCCAAGTGTCCTGATGTTGCTCATCCTTGCATCAGACAATCTTCCCTTTGACAAACAGAATTCATGTGTTTCTTTTGGTGGTGTTGGCATCATTACTTGCAATGAAATTTTATAGATATACATAGAAGCTTTATTGTTGTTTGACGCATCTTGGAAATAATGTACTTTATATTGTTCCACTTGTGAGGAAATGACTCAGAACAAGATATCTAGTAAATATTTTGTTTTACAATAAGTGATCATATTTATTTATTTTTATGGTGGTTGATATCAAAGGATCAGTTATATGTATATGTGCTTTGCACATATGTTAGGAATGTATGTGTATAAATGTATGCACAAGTTATGGGTCCATTTTTGTTCTTCACTCCTCCCAGCAAGAAGGGATATTTTTTCTTTTTATACAAATGTAGTGGAGCTGTTTTTGCCATTTGATATATATTTGATAAAGGATCTCTAATATTGTGAGACTTAATGGCATGTTTGTTTAAGCTGTTGTGTATGCTCGCAGCGTAAAAACAAGACTTGGTACTTGCAGAGTTATGTTTTATTTTGTATGGAAAAAGGAATTTGAAGACTGAAATTGAGGAAAAGCCAGTAATGGAAATAGTTGGTGGTATGTTTGTAGTCCTTATCATAAAGCACATGCATTTTTTGCTCAGGAGATATTCCAACAGACTTATCATACTGCAGTACCATGAGTTGAGTCATTAGGCAATTGCTAACAGAAGTTTGATGTGCAAGTGTCTGGTCTGGAAGGGACGAGAGTGCTTTGAACATGAGAAAGACTGACTGTCATCAATACATTCTAGCCAGAGTTTCATGCAAGTGTAGCTGCAGTGTAAATACATGTTATATTTTATATGCCTATGCTGAAGTTTGATGTACGTAATTAAAACACATATCCTAATGACACTGTGGCTTCCATGTACGTGATCACAATTATATATTTTGTACTTTTCATCAAAATTGTAAACACCTAATTTTGTTATGCTCTACAGTATTGAGTGTAATTTTAGGAAATAGCATTAACAAGTTTTAACTCCATATGTTTGAGCTGAAAGTGTGAAGTAAGTCTCTCATAGGATACTTAATGTATGACACTAAAGTGTATAAAGGAATCACTCATTTAAGGAAACACTTTTGTATGTGCTTGATTGCAAATAACTTTTTGATGACTTTATTGATATTCAACAGATGTGCACACTTATGGATGAAGATAATGAGTAGAATTAGGCAGCGATGCTCACAAAGGGACTGCCACAAATAGGTCTAATGGCCTCTTGCAGCTTCCCTCATTTTCTTATGTTCTTATGTGCACACATTTTCCAATATATTTTTAAGGATTTGTTCCCCTTTTTCATAAGGGAACATACATATAATGTAATCCACTAGTATGAAAACATTGGCAAGTTTTGTGTAGCTTGCTTTGAAACACAACTTCACGCTGCACTACTTACTTATTATGTCAACTGTGCACAAATTTCATGATGTTGAATGTTATTGTGATAAACTAAAAATTAAGGCAATTCAATTTCACAAAACCGGTTGAGAATCCCTTACCTGGAATGCCTTGCATCAAAGGTCTCTCTCCATTTTCAGTATTTCCTCAATTCTGGAACACCTTATTCACATTAGTTATATTCTGGTAAATTGGTTATGAGGTAAAGGAGTTATGTCATATTGCATCAAAATATTCAGATATTATTTTTCAGTAATCAGATACTGTTTTGCATTTATAACATTATGGTTTTTGTGTTATACTGATATGAAAATATAGTAACATTCAAGGTGGTATCAGTATTAGAAACTTCGCCTTTTGCAATTCTTTTATTAAGGTTTCTCATCTTGATTGCATTTAGCCTTACTCCAGCCAAAATTATTTGTACATTATGTAATTTCACAGAACAAAACCACTGTTGCTCAGGAATTTGAATGTTTTATTCCAAAATACTGCTCAGGAATGTTTTGTTTGTTGTATATGCTAAGGGAAGGCTTGATGAAGGAAATGATTTGTTGTATCAGTGGGTTTGTATGTGGAATACACACTTGGTCTATGGAGTCATGTTGAAATGATCCAGGAAAATTTAAAGAATTCCATTATAGTTTGCCAATCCTGAAAGGAGTATCAAATACAGACGACATTAAATCTGTTTGCTCTACTGTCCATCTTTAAATGACTGATGGAAATATAGTCGAGCATGATAACAAAAAAATGTCTTGTGAAAACCATTGTATTGATGGACACAAGAGTATGCACAAGGAAATAGAACACTCACAATGTTTGTTTATGTTTTGTGTTTTCTTAGGAAGTGAAAGTTCCAAACACTTGTTCTATAATTTATGTGGGTATATTCCTTCCATTACGTAAGTCTTAGTTATGGACAGCTTAAAAATCATTTGTTATATGCTGGGAAAAGGAAAAAAATAAAAACAGGTTGTGTGCACCATCCACCATACAGATCATTGCCAGCTTGTACTTCTGTTATAAATCAATAATTGTTAGCAATGGTGCTTTACTGTAAAATCAGTTAGTTCTGTATTATCTACATGTATATGTGGTAGTGCTGCTCACTCATTGTGTACCTACAGGATATTGACACGCTACATTACTGTACTAATAAGTTATTGTATTGTGGAGGACATATGTTGCGAGATGTAACAGTTGATGTTTGCTACAATCTTAATAGCTGTGAATAGCTTTCAGAAAATGTGTACAGTTTCCCAATCCTTACAAATACTCAAATGATGAGTAGGCCATATTTTGTAATACCTGTTTGCCATGAAATATTCATATTTGTGATTGTCAATTACATTACATTATATGAATCACTATTCATTATTAAAAATAAGCTGCTTAATGTTTGTTGAACATTATATGTACAACAAACATTAAGCAGCTTATTTTTTATTATTAATTATTATTTTATTTGCTCTAGTCATCCTAGTCATTTGTGCATTATACTGTTATCTTCATCTACATAATGCACATTGTCAAGTTATACAGTATATTGTGTATGTAGTATCTAGTGCATGGTTCATGATACTTTATGGCAGTGTACATTTTCCCATTAACTATGAATCCATCTGTGGTACCTATTAATTTTTGTGATGTGAAAATCCTTAACATCTTAAAGATATAAGGAATCATGTAAAGAGTGGTTTAGCAAAGTGAAAAATTTTGAAAATCAACACAAGTTCCTGATGTGGGTGTATAAAATGTGACGAATAGTGTTATTTGTGGTGCTAGTGATTTGTAGGCACTGCAGATGTTCACGAGATGTGGTATGGTACCTTGGTAAATCACTTATTATAAGTGAGGCAATGAATGCTGCCATTCTATCACTCACCTCACTCCATGACTAGTTGGCTATTGCAGTTGTATGCAGTAGTGTGTGTGGTGGCACTTTTTCCATTGTTTTCATGAAGACTTAGTTAAAGAAATTGATGTAAATGGTTCTCCTCCAGCACATATCATTGGGCTCTGTTCAGGTCTTTCTTGTTGTATTCTAGTCATACAACTACAGTGGAGATTGTGGTATATGTTATGGTGAATGATATTGTTTAATAAGTGAAGAATGTGTATTTTTCTGTTTGGATATAGTTGTAAGAGTTGAACCATTATGTTCTTACATGTTTCTACTCTTGCTATTTTAATTCATGTTATATTCTGTTGTCTCATGACAAAATGAACATAGTGGTTTTGTTGCTATAGACAGAAATCCTTTGTAGAAGGTGTGTTTGGATTTCAGAAACGAATTATAACTTTTGAGTAGAATCATGGTAAAGTGTGTTGCATGAGATACAAGTGCTGTAAAGCTTTTGTTTTTTGCACTATGTAGACATTGCTGTGCTGTGCTTAACTCATAAACTGCACAATAGAGTTCTGGCAGTCATACCCGTGGTGCATTATTTTTGGCATAAGAAAAGCTCTCAAAAATAATTCTTACTTTTATATGAAAGATTTTTATGAGAAAATCAAATATTAGTTCATTACATACTTTATTTCAGGTGTGATGGTACAGTGAAGGTGTGTAGTTTGTCACTTTGAGGTAGTGAGAGGTAATGAAGGGTTTCAGCGAGCTGGTAGATGGATAGGCATCATGGTGGGGAAGAGGATGTACCCTATAGATAAAGCACTAAACACAGTACAGTCAGTAGGAGATTCACTTAAAATGCAGGATTATCATTGATCTTTATTTATTAGAATGCCAAGATGCAAACACTTGATATAGTGTTTGCATCTTGGCATTTGAAGTCTTATGGGAGCAAAATATGTCACCAAGTTCGAAAACATTTCTATGTAAGTTGCAGTCACATGTTAATCATCATATGATCTACATATTGCAGTTTCTGGGTTAAGTAAATGCCATTTGGATTAATTCCAGTATTAATGTTTATAAGTATTAGCAAAAAAACTATGGTTTCCTCTTTAAGAAGCCCATAATTTTTTTGCTGTAAATGGAGGCTGCTCACAACTACCTTCCTGGGAAGGCAAGGTGTTCTGATGCTTTTGAAACAGTAAGTGGCAACCTTGCATGCTCTTCAGGGATTAGGCAACAGTGTGGGAGTCACTCAGTTGGCTGTCCAGCTGATGTAGAAAGACTGAACCAGTCAGTCTGGTGTGCCAGACAAAAGTTAACTGTTCTACTGTTTTGCTTCCTCCTACCTGCTCAATATGCCCAAAATTAACATGTAAAGAGTTGTTTACAGTATACAAAGCTGGTCACAATGTACCATTTATTTTCATTCTAACAGGAATCTTGCAAGGACAGCCTTGAAACAATCCACCAATTGTTGTGTTGTCCTCAGCTCAACTCCCATTAGAAGGGAAATATATGAGACCAGCTTTATATATTGTAAACAACTCTTTACATGTTAATTTTGGGCATATTCTGCAGGTAGGAGGAAGCAAAACAATAGAAGAGTTAACCTTTGTCTGGCACACTAGACTAACAAACCACAGTCTTTCTACATCAGCTGGACAGCCAACTGAGTGACTCCCACACTGTTGCCTGTCTTTTGTAGGGGCTGTGGTGTCTCCCTCTCATGAACCTGATTCCCCTTCCTCCCCAGCTCTGACCTTGACTCTTCCTCTTCAGCTGCTCTGGACTACTACTCTGCCTGTCTAACAATACCTTGGGTACAATGTTGTTTAGATGAAGACAGATATGTAGAGTGAGTGGTAAGTATATACAAGTTGAGGCAAGGTACTTTATTCTCTAACATTTTGGTATTAAACCATCTTCAGAGAGAATGTACAGGCAATCAAAGACATGGCAGCTTATATATGCGTTGGCGGCTCAGCCCGCAGGTTCTCCTGGCGGAACGGGCTGTGATTGGCGGAGGCCAGGATCCGTGTGTTTGTTGCAGGCAGTGGCCAGACTGACTCTGTCTGGCTTCCACCAATCACAGCCCGTTCCACCAAGAGGACCTGCGGGCTGAGCCGCCAACGCATATATAAGCTGCCATGTCTTTGATTGCCTGTACATTCTCTCTGAAGATGGTTTAATACCGAAATGTTAGAGAATAAAGTACCTTGCCTCAACTTGTGTATCCTTACCACTCACTCTACATTGGGTACAATACTTTGCCCCAAATAAACACTAATGCTCAACACCCACACACAATCTTTGGGTTTAGTCCCCAGTGCCTTCAGCAACTATCTACTTCCCCAACACCCCCCCTGTCCTCTTGCTCCTTTCCTACCTTCTCCTGCTACCTTGTTCTCTACTCTTACTTTGGCCTTCCCTCCTCCTTGCTGTCATCTCCCCATCTTCTCCAGTCTGGTTTTTGAAGCTGTTTCTCCTCCTCTACTACTATCATGGTCTCTATTCACACTCCTATTCTTTCATTATTCCTTCTGCCCCCCTGCTCCCCATTCTGTCATCCCTGCTTCTGATATCCTTTCTGTTTCTCTCTCTCTGTTGCTGCTGCTACTGCTGTTTTTAGTGAGTTTTTAATTATTTCATGCATTTGATATTCTTGTCTTATGGTACAGGCCACCCACTGTCATACCACCTCTTCATCCTTTCATACTCCTGCACCTGTCCTTCTATCCCTAATATTCCCTCCCACTTCTGTACTCTTGATGCACAACACATTTACTTAAGGTTACTCTAGTTGAAATTAACCCATCTGTGAAAGTATCACTATTGTTATGCATGTAGGTGTGTAACATGCAATGTAGCACATGATGTCTTTGCACAATTGCCGTGGCAGTAGCTCCGTAGCACGTTTTTAGCATGTAGATGTCTTGGCTTAGTCTTGGGCTTTTGAGGTTGATATCTGAAATGAAAATTTTATTTATTAAAGGAACATCAGGCATTATACAAATAATATTCATACGTAATTGCAAGAGAATATATCAGACTATAAAACCTGTTTGTGAGGAGAACGATGTGAAGAAGTTGTGTTTCTTGTTTAAGATGTTTGTGTATTATGAATGGTGCTTTGATATTTGTTGGAGTGAAGTAAAGAACGTGTTGTTTCTATAAATGTCTCCAGCTTCCTGGTGTAGACCTCTCAATACCAGACCTTCATTATTGGTGCTGACCCTTGCTCTACAACTCACTTCTGAACCGTCCAACAACTGCCTTCATGGAATCTATTTTTCTACTTCTGTCTATAGATCTAATGCTTTACCAAAGTCCAATATATATAATATGAAGGCAACAAATTGTTTTCCTTTATCCTTTACAGTGAGGTACTCAACATATGATGTAGTTGACTCTTATGACTAGTGTGCTATCCCCCCAAAAGGACAATTACCATGCGCCATATACCTATTGACAAATTTCAATTGCATTAAACCAGTCTAGTATGTCGCACTGGCATTATAGTGCTACGCTGCTCTCTATAGGCTGGAGTTGGGTTAATTGCCTGAGCCATACTGTTCCTCAATTCCTTTACATACCAAAAACTGGCGAACCAGCATGTCAACACCAGGTACACTCATTTCTACAACACAAAAGCCAAAAAGTGCCCTGAAAGATGTAAAAGTACAGGAAACAATAAAACAAGGACATGTGGATCACAGGCAAAATTAATTGCATCTTACATGACCAATAATGTAAAGGAAACGGTAAGAAGAAAAGAAAGATGAGGGGAGCATTGGAGAAATTGAAAGAAATGCAAGAGAAAGCCTTAATAGTAGTTGGTGACAAGAGTTTTGGAGAGAAACAATATTCAGATGAGAGAAAAAGGACAATACTGGACTGAGTAAAGATTATGGGTTCATTTTGTTGAATAACGAATGATACCTACATGGAAGAGCAAAAAACTGAAGTGTGTTACTGATTTTGCTTTAGTCAAAAGGAATTTAGATATTAAAAAGTTCAGCTTTCCACAAAGATGTAGGGAGGTGTGGAATGGTCTAGATAAGAGAGCAGTTGAAGCAAGAATAATTCGTAAGTTCCAAGAAGTGTTGAATTTTCATAGATATGGAAACAGGAAAGCATGACCATCCTTATTGTTACAACAACTAGGTAAACACACACACACACACAGCCTCAGAGACCATATCAGGGAAGGGGACCACCAAACAGGTTGGACTCTTCTAATATATTAATGTACAACCAATAAAAAAATAAGTAATAGTCTCTTCCTATTGGGTACAATATACTGTATACTTAATATTTAGTATTTCAGCTTAACCTTACCTGGTAACCCCACTAACCCAACTCATCATTGTACTGGATGTGAACCAAAAAAGAATAGTATGTAGAGCCGTATGATTCTTAACAATCACTAACCATACTAACAAGAATGATTTGGAAGTACTCACAAAATTAAGTCGAAGAGACAGAAGGTTCCTCTGGGTGGCTGTAAGCTGCAGTGCGGTCATCTCTGTAACACACCAAGGGTGGTTAGCACAGACCTGCTGGTAAAATTCCATTTGTTACAAATATGATTTTGGAAAACTAAAGCGATCTCTACCTTCCGTTTTCATGTGAACACCATCATTACGACAGTATTGCAAGATACATTCTTCAGTGTCACGTGTATCGTGCATGGGGTTATGTGGGTCAATATTTGTAATACATACTAATACCGACCTAGTATAATTATCAGCAAAATAGTTTTTTTTCCTGCCTCTCTAGTGCTGAAGATTACTAACTGTACATACTTGGTATCCTGCTAAACCCTCTCAACATTGCGTAAGTTGTTCTGTCATCAACAGTGATGGTGAGGTGTTGGCTGCCTTCTTGTTTGTTGTAAGCATATGTAAGCTTTCGCAATCAGAAATCATGGTTGTGCCGGGGAGAATGCGGTACCACTGATGGTGGCGAGGAGGGTGGTACCGTTTCGAGTCACTGTTCGACAGCCACTACGAAAAGTTCATGTCCAGGTATCTACTCTAGGTACCTGGACAGGTCTAGGCTGGGTAACGTTTATGTTGGGTATGGTTTATTTCAAATTATTATAGCAGCTTACTGTGCGAGTCACAATAGAATACATATGAGAACATACTGTGATCACTGGTTAGTTTCGGAGCTCCAACCGAGGGTTTCAGGCCAGATTGTTCTGGCATGGACTTCGGAAAGACTGTGTCCCGGTGTCGCCGTATACTCACCGCCCCTCCTACATAATAATTTACGTTTCCAAACTTGCTTTCATCAGCTGTTAAAATTATTTCCCCTCCACATATTTTCTCGTCTCTCTTATGCATCCAGTGTAAACATAAATACCAGTCGATAATAATGATCCAAGAACAGATATCAGTGATGATGCATATGAACTATCTTGAGGGCGTTCGCTAGTGCAGCTCCGGTGCGCTGCTCCAGACTTATTTACTCACCTGGTTAATTCACTAATACATTATTGATACCAAACGTATTTACTTATCAACACATCAAAAGTGTTCCATCAATATCGGGCTAACAACGATGGATCGATCACCTCGTTACCTATAGTTCAGAAGTTCTCGAAGGATAAGACTTTAGTTCACACTAGAGAATGGCGCACATATATGTAAATTCCTTATTCAAAACTTGTTATCTCGATTCTATACACTAATGCGCAATTACCTTCATTCATGTCCAGCTGTACACATCCTTCGTCCTCGGCTTCTAAGCTTCTACTGGCGCCACGTCAGTGAATCACGTGACTTCCAATTGGGGGGGACAGGTGAGGGAGGCAGTGACGTGGCTGTCCAGGGCGCGCTGACTTGAATGCAGCGTTATGTGGGTATCTTTAATTTCAACACATCTTCTTATACAATCCCTTCTTGTAATCAACTCGAAAATTATTGTAGTTAGGTCAATCATTATATATCTATATGTATTTTCCTGACATAAATCATTCCTTTGGTCAGCTTTAGTTTGCTTGAAAACATCTAGTAAGGATAAATTACTGAACTTTAAGAGTAACACAAATAAAGATCCATGCATTATTCAAGGGCAAACTATTAACGAGACATCATTATTCCGTTCACCATCAGAACATTAATGACTCTGACTGGTAAATGTGAAAGTCGCAACAAGAACGGCTATATGTCAGAAGGTGCATTGAAAAATCCATTGCAAATATCACGTTTTCAAACATCATAGTAAAAGAGAATAAAAGACACCTAAGGTAGGAAAAATGCATAAAATATGACAGAATATAATGTATAGCTTTTTATTGTAAACTTTTTGTGTTGCGGTACACGTCCTCTTCTCGCCTGTCACCGCCGGCTACCTCTCTCTCTCTCTCTCTCTCTCTCTCTCTCTCTCTCTCTCTCATACACACACACACACACACACACACACACACACACACACTACCAAGCACAGATCAGTGGACCTGATGTTTTTTTTAAGTACAGACCTTCTTTAAGTACAAACACGAGTACCTGCCACAAAATATAATATTATGAGGAATGAACACGTCCTTTGCCAACACTTCTGATAGAATTATTATAATTTATACAGCCACATATTATGTACACTACAACTCTGTTTATAATAATAATAATAATAATAATAATAATAATAATAATAATAATAATAATAATAATAATAATAATAATAAAGAACTTTCTGTAATCAGAATAGTTTGGCTGAAAATTTGGATTACTATTTACAACAATTAATTCATATGAAAACTTCAATAATATGTATGCTAAAAAATGATAAATAAATAGACTGATAAATAAACACAATTTCCACTTCCACTTACTGAAAAAAAGCTCTTCAACTCACTCCTCACTCCTATGCATACTGTAGATAATAAAATGGCTCTCAAACAATCCTTATTCTTATGCTATGAAATAATAATAATAATAATGATAAAAATAATAATGATAAAATGATAATAACATTTCATTCATGAGGGGGCAATGTACACACGAATAGAGAACACTTCTATGCATGGACACTGATGCATTGATAACACACTGGTGGTCTCCATGCCTCTAAAGACAAGGGAGGCAGAATACCAGCCAGTGCAGGAGACAAGCCTGTACAGATCCCTGATGAAAGAGGAGAAGTTTAAGGGCACAGTGGACTCAAAAATTTGGCAGTTGTGTAAAGGGTGACCACCTTTTTGAGACCTCTGTGTTTGGCCAACAAGTTAATACATCTATCATACAATATTGTACAGGGGGAGGCAGTGGTAGGGGTGGCCTGGGAGGACAGGGATGGCCAGTCAGCAGGGTTAGTAAGGGTATATTTCAAGATTTTCAAGAATATCCTTTGCTGCAGACCATTTCTTCTTCAAATAATTAAAATCAAATTTATCAAAGAAGCAATAAAAATGCTGGTGTTGCTGTATAATTACAAATATTTCAAGAGTAATATAGTACATGGTCCATACAATTATATAAATGCAGCATGATGTGCAACAGAACAAAAAACTGGCATTGCACTATCTCTGAAAAATATCCTGGATCTACACATAAAGAACTTGATGAAAAAATTTCATATAGGAATACTATGTAGCCCAATTTTTACCTGCAGCAAAGGACTAGTTGAGGAGGCCAGCCTGGTCCTGTCCTGCCACCCACACACTGCATATTCTTACAAATACTATATTCAAATCAAACACTGTACACTGAACACTCATCTGCCACAACAGGACCAAGTGTAGCCTTGTGGCGTCCGGCTGAAGGAGTAAACTCTTGCTCTGCCTGCATGTATATTTGAAGCTGAGGTTACATTTCAAGCAGGTAGCAGCAGCAGCAGCAGGAGCAGTAGTAGTAGTGATGGTAGCATAACTTGTGAAACTATTGCACACGCTGCCCACTGAAGCTGGGGAATCTTACAGCTGGCAGGGCATAGCAGAGTGGCTCCTACTAATGCCCTGGAGCTTAAGCTGAAGAATTTCTTAAGACCAGACAATCCTGACACAAACTTGGATGCATTCTAGCCTCTCATGGGAAGGAGACTTTCAGATACAACACATTTGCTGTTCCTCAGTCAAGCTAATACACCAGGTACTCTCAGTGTGTACCTGTTGCCTGTGTGGGGGTGTGAGGCAGGGCACCACACCACCTGGGAGAGGCAGGGAGGGCAGGATTTGTACTCTGAGGCACCAGCCAGGAGTTATGCCTTGAAGGACTCTACAAGCTGGTGCTCTGGTGAGGGTTAGGAAATCTGAACAGTGGTCAAGGTTTGTTTGCTGTTAGCTTTCAAGGTATATAGAGAAATGAAAGATGTTTTGAAGGAGTGTGAAAGATGAAGTATTGTAAATGTCTATAAAGCAAAAATTAAGCTAAAATATAAAAAAATTGCAAATTTTGAAATATATTGTTAATAATGATCCAAGAACAGATATCAGCGATGATGCATATGCAAATTCATCCTATTATTTCAGCTGAAAAATTAATATAGTGATAATTGAAATTTCAAGGAAAGAAATGAAAAGATGTTTAAACTGTTGACATGAAGGAAGGTGTACATTGAGGTTAGCAGCTCATCCCAGGGAGGAGTGGCCAGCTGGCTGCCTCAGGGTGCTGGCTGTGACACAACACTTTTGGCACTTGAAACACTACTGTCTTGAACACCACACAGCCAATGCACTCTGGCACACCCACACCAGCAAACACACACACTACACACACTCACACACACAAATATGACAACTGAACATCAACTTGGCAACAGATTCACAAGACCTGATGTTCATCTTTAAAATTAATTATAACTTTTCATCTAAAATTTTCATAATAAAATGTTTGTACAATTTTTTTCCCATAATACATAATTTTTCTTGCTTGATCTATTTGTTTTATAGGGTTTGTATGGGAACAGATACAGGGTGGTGGGAAGAGAGAAGCTTTCCTTTCACTCTTAACACACAAAAAATGAAAATTTTCAGTTAGTCTCAATATTTCACAAACACTGGTCAGTAAGACATCAAAATTGTTATGGCATAGGCAGTGCTTTCACTCTTTAGTATAAAAAAATAAGAAAAATTAAAAAATACAAAATAAAAACCAAGCAAGCAGTGAGAATGAAAATATTGTAACCTTTCCCTGTGTTACTCCTTTCCCGCTAAACAACTGTGGAATATCATTTAATTTGTATTTGATTATGGGAGCATAAGTGTATAACGTGGTTAGGATGTTAGGCAAGAATAGATGAACAGGCAAAGGTGGTGGGAAGGGATGGGATGCATGACACAGTACATCACTGTCAAGCAACACAAGCATTGCAGTTCAGTCTTAGCAATGAGAAGAGCTTACTATATATTACTGGTAGTATAAACTTGCATACTGGTCCAAGGGTATCAAGTAATAAACCTATATTTAAAATCACAGTAAAAAACTGAGCTACTCTGAGCTCTCATGTGGTAGGACTAGCAGTGGCACGGCCAGTCCAGTTCAGGAGTGAGTCAAAATTAGCAAACAAGGTCACCAAACAAGGTCACATGGTGGTGGTGGATGAGACAAACCACTGCAGTTCTGTCCACACTACCCACTCTTAAATTGGCATCCTTGTATATCACATATGTATACATAGAATAGTGTGTTCCTTTCCACTTTGGACGCTGCTTGCTCACTGCAGTGCTCTTGGGGGCCCTGGTCACCACTGCATCACTGAACACTGCACTGGTCCCACTAGGCACTCCCTATGTCCCAGCACTCAGGTCTACCTTTGTTCCATTCCTGGCATGGAAATGAGTAAAGTAATGCAGTTCAACACATGTCCTGAGGCACTTCTGCAAGGTACAAAGGGGCAGCGTTCACAAAAACACAGACACACATGGCATAGGGTGCCACTGGGCCTCACACTGTGGTCTCACTTCGACTGGAAGTGGTGGCACAAGGAGCATGTGATGAGAGTTCATTGTAGTATTCATGGGGCATCTCTTGGGAGGGCGAGGGGAGGTGCTGGCCCTGGGGAAAGTGCTGGGGCTGTGGGAGACCATTGCCATAACCTCCATACCGCCCGGCCACGTCCAGCACTGGCACACCCACTGTCTGTTGTGGGTGGAGGCGTCGGCTGGCATACATTTGGGCACGGGTATTCATCATATGGTACTCTGGGTTGTCCATGCCCACCCACTGCTGCCCTGCCACGCCATTGTTGCTGGGTCCCTTGCTGCCTCCCCGGCTTGGCTCTCCTCGCCTCCCATCTGCCAAACAATGCAAATTTAATTATATCCACAAAACTCAGAGTGTCTATTGGTCAAAGACAGATAAGCAGGACAGTCTTGTGAACAACCCTGTTACATACCAGGAACTTAAGCATAGGACAGTGGACCTTATACTTCTAAAGAAACACTAACTTCACACAAACAGCTCATGAAAACAAAAACTTCTGAGACCCTGAAACAAAACACAGTGGATGCCCGGCTTTACCTGGAGCATCAGCCATCAGGTCCATGTAGTGCTGGTGTGATGGTCCTACAGTGGCAAGACCTGAGGGCTGCGGCGAAGGCATGAGGTAGTCGTCCTCATCCACAGGGAGATCCAGCCTCAGGTCACCCACCCAGCCATAGCCAGGAGCTGAGGGTGGTGGACCAGCGAAGCAGTCATCCTCACCCACGTCTGTGAAGAGAGAATGAGTGGTGAGGAGTGACGGCTACCTGTGCCACCTCACTGTGATGATATGAAGCTTAGGGAAGGAAAGGGTGGTAGGTAGGGAGGGAAGGGTATAGGAGAGAAGGGGAATAAAAGTGAAAGGGAGAGAGGGAGGGGTATTTACATGTTATTTCTATTATTTACTGATGGTAAACTGATCACTGAATATTATTCACCAAGTTTTCATGGGATTTCCTTCTTGGAAAGTTTATTTATCAAGATCAATATATTTTACTGGCAAGCTTTGCATCAAACATTCAGATCTGTGGCATACAAGTCACAACTTTTTCTTATCACAGTCTTTGAAATTAAACACTTCATACAAGATGCAATTCAAACATAATCACAAGATTTTATTACTTAACTAAAGGGAGTACAAACTACATTAACTTTTCAGGTTAATTCTCAGATAAAATATAATACTTTCTGAATTAATATGCATTTTTATGTGAGAATGATGCTGGCCTTGTGGAATAATAAGTAACAAAAAGGGCCCACTTGAAGTGCTGATATCAGCAGAGCTCAGTGAAATAATTAAGAGTTAACCAACATTAGACAAATGCTTTGAAACGTACTAACAATGTGAATGACGCTTTTTTTGTTTATTTCCAGCTTGTTATGAAAAAAAAAGCTGTAACAAGTGCCAGGTTAACTATACATAAACCCAAATGAAACTCACAGATTAAAATTAAAATTACAAAATGCAAGACTGAACTTCCTGGGATAAGTGTGAGCAATGCATGAACAGTGAGTGAGTGATGCACAGGCAGGCCAGCAGCAGGCAACACTAGGCTATAGGTGCTAGTGTGGTGCAGGGATACACTGGTACAGCTACATTAAATACAGGTGCAAGGTGGTAGTTGTGCAGTGAGGGAGGTACAGAACATACAGGTGCACAAGTACAGTAGGGCAAGACACGGTGCAACATTACAGCACTGAAAGGTGTGTGTGCAAGCTACATTAACAGGTAAAGGTGTGCACGGGAGCAGTACGGGGCATGGGCAGAGCAAGTAATGATAGTTGAGTAGTGGGGTAGTGGGGTAGTGGGGTAGTAGGGTGCAGCAGAAGGGTCACGGTGCACAAGAGACACACCTTTACCTAGCATCTTGAGAGGGTCAGAGCAGTAGCGGGAGGTGAGCGAGTCCCCACGCGGTCTCTTACCAGGAGACCCAGTAGCCCCTGCCTCTAGGTGTGCATACTTCCTCTCCCTCTGAAGGTTCTGCCGGTTCTGAGGCGACTCGGCACGCCCAGATATATACTCAGCCCCAGTGGCCATGTTATAGCCCTCAGGAGTCTTCTTGACAGGGGTGATGGGGTCTGAGGTAGACGTGGAAGAGGTGGTGGTGGTGGTGGTGCCACTGACGCCCAAAATGCCGCCATACTTAGGCTGTAGGTACTCCTCCGCTGCCATCACCACTCCATCTCCTTCAATGGCCGAGGAGAGTGATCGGATCAGCTCCCTCTCGTCCTGGGGTGTGTAGGAAGGCAGCCGCATCAACTTGTCGCCGGGGATCACCAGGAAGCGGCCGGGATCTCTTGCCATCTTAGCAAACTCCTCGGCGAGCTCCCTGAAGCTTGGCCGGCTCTCAGCGTCCAGCATCCAGCAGCGAATCATCAACATGTACACATCAATGGTGCAGATTGCTGGCTGAGGCAGACGCTCCCCCTTCTCCAGCAAGTCTGGCACCTCACGCGCCGGGATATCCTCATATGGTCGGCCACCATATGTTAGCAGCTCCCATACAGTGACACCTGCAGAGATAAAGCAGATTAGGCAAATGATGATGTTTGAGGGATAATGATGTATGAAGACTAATGATATATATCAAAGATCCATCACTAACAGTAAATTCTTTATAAATAACTTTTGACTAGTGAGAATATCTAAGTTTATCACTACTTTTTTGTGTCATGAGTGCATCAAATAAGTAATCATACATCATACATATGCTCACTTACTCTTCTTCCATCACACCTCAAACACAGACTGTACCAAAAACACACAAACCACAAACACACACTCACCAAAAGCCCAAACATCAGACTTGTGAGTGAAGATCCTGTGCTGAATACACTCCAAGGCAAGCCACTTAATAGGCATCTTTCCCCCAGCAGCCTTGTACTCCTCCTCATTGTAGTCGAGCAACTTGGCTA
Organism: Callinectes sapidus; assembly: GCA_020233015.1. Classification (NCBI taxonomy): domain Eukaryota; kingdom Metazoa; phylum Arthropoda; class Malacostraca; order Decapoda; family Portunidae; genus Callinectes; species Callinectes sapidus. The sequence goes on along the minus strand of CM035187.1, from coordinate 3,415,312 downwards.
ACCCAAAGTCGGTAATCTTGACGCAGTTTGGAGTCTGGACAAGGACATTACGAGCAGCCAGGTCTCTGTGCACCAGCCGCCGGCCCTCGAGGTAAGCCATTCCTCGGGCGATCTGAGTACACCAATTCAGCAGAGGCTTTGATCCGATCTGAGGGAAGGAAGTGAAGGAGTTAGTGGGTGGTGAAATTCACTCGTAGCACCAAGACGGTAAGTTTTTTTCTTTTTATTTAAGAGAAGTTAGCTGGCCACAGGTAAAAAAAAACAATGAGAATAAAAAGCCCACTAATTTGTCAATCTCTTTTAATGTTTCTATATTTCATTACTCTATTTCCCTGCAGCAATACGGAAAGGCATGAGAGCATATACAGACCTTAAAGAAGTTTCTGCAGCCATGAGTAAGCAATAAAAGATATTTTACAGTGTTACTACAATTAAAGGAGCAACAATGATAACCAAAACTCCCCTTCAACAACAAATTTCTCATAAACCTATAATGAAAAGCAATATCAAGCAGATACAATACAATTAAATACATATTAACTAGGTCAACTAATCTGTGAGTCTTATCCTAAATGATGAAATATTTACTAATAAAAAGTGCAATACAATAAATGGAAGACCCACACACTGCACACCAACTTCTACCAGCACCTCACCTTGTCCTTGTTGTTGCGCACATAGTCGAGGAGACAGCCGAGGGGCATGAGTTGTGTCACCAGCATGATCTGGGTGGTCATGCACACTGCCAGCAGCTGCAGCAGGTTGGGATGGTCCACTGAGGCCATGATGTAAGCCTCCTCCAGAATCTCCTTGTTCACATTGGTTCCTGTGCCTGCCGGGAGAGCATTGGGTGAGTGTTTTTCTGTTGGTGTTTGGTTGATTAACTTCATAAGAGACATCAGGTTAAAGCTTCATTAACCCCATTGTCTGTAGCACAGGTGGTTATGTTTACTTGTATTTAATCCACATTACTCGGGTTGAGGAGAGAGAAAATACAGGAAAGATGCAGACAATAGGGTAACCTTAGATTTTTAAAAAAGAAATAGGAAGGAATGGAATAAACTGGTTCTTAAATAATAACAAGTGAAGGAAATGGACCTATTCATCAGGTTATTAGTACTAAGTCATTAAGGAGTTTTAAGAGGAGATAAATGTATGGATGAGAATGACAAGTGGAAGTAAACAGGCATACAGAGGCTACTGCTGCTTGCCACTTTCACTATATTCTTGAACACAGTCATTATTTTATTATGAGTTTTAAAAGAATATTATACAGATTTATGGATAAACATCAAAATCCTATACAGACAGGCATGTTACATACCGAGACTGCCTTCCTACACCAATTCTTGGCAAAAGGAGATCAAATGATTACCTACACCAATTCTAATTTATGAGGTAATAGATAACATGTAAACAGTTAACCAGTAAATCAACCTATCTTCTTTACCTTCTCGGAGAACCTTAATGGCCACAGGAATCTTGACGTTTTCTCCCTCTGGCACCCACACGCCCTTGTACACTGTTCCAAAGGCACCGTAGCCCAGGATACCACCCTTCCGTAGCTCTGCCTCCTTAACAATACGCAGCTTGGCCAGATTGGGCTTGATGTTGGTGGGCTTCAGTGGCTCGTGGTCATCATATGGCATCATGGTCATGGTCATCTTGAGAGCCGCTGCCTTAGTCTTGTTGCGCTGCCACCACAGGTAACAGAAGACAGCCAGGAAGGTACACAGCAGGAAGACACAGCCCAGAGTGCCACCCAGAATGGCTGGCACACTCTCATCGTCTCTGCCAGAATAAGAGTGGTGTTTGAGTGTCTCCGGTGATGATATCTGTCTCTCTAAGCATCTAAATGAGTTTGTGAATGACAACAATAATTAGATGAATCTATATCTCATTTATCTGAGCCAATATCTCTTTCTTTTCTTATACATGATGGCTTTTGATTACAGCAATAAAAGAAGGGTATAAATGTTGCAGTGAAGGTGTCATTCATAAAAAGATACAATTTGAAAATTATCACATAAAATTCCAAAAGTGTTTTGAAACCTTCCATTGAAACAGTTCAAGTTAAAGGCAAGAGGAAACACAGAAGCTGCATGGCTGTTCTAGAGTTCATCACTAAAAGATTGAGAATAGTACTAGTTAGCTGTTGCATTTGGGTACTGAACAAAGAATGAGAATACTGGTCTTGCATTGGGGAGATGGACAGAATAGATGGACAACATGTAGTGAGAAGGGCATGGAACTCACAGGGAGAGCGGGAAGGGGTCCTTGCCACAGTATGGGTCTGAGGCGTCCTCAGGGAAGATCTTGTAGGGCAGTTCGTTAGGACAAGTGGCAGTGCAGTTGAACTTGGTGTTGTTCATGCCGGGTTTGCCCTCCACATAGATCCTGTAGTTGCGACAAGTTTTGCACTGAGATTCCAATGGGCCGGAGCACCCATTAGAGCACTCTGAGGAACACTGTGGGGAGAAAGAAAGAATTAGAGATTGTGTGCCCCAAACTGACAACATTCTGTCCTGCATGTTGACAGTCTTCATCAAACATGCAAATTTTTATGCTGTCAATTTTTTTCTTTCTTACAGATCATGATGATTTGTAAGATAAGACAGTGATGCTCCTGATTAATTCCTAAGCATCTGTTGTCTTTATTGATTTTTTAATGCAATTAGAAACTGTGGCTTATGATAATAAAAATGATGAAAAAGGATTCACTGAAGGTGCCAGTTCCTAGAATATATAGTCAAAAGGGTAATACAAAAAACTGAGAATTATCTTGAAAACCAGAGCAAGTGGTTACCTTGAAGCATTCGTGCAATTTGTTGTCAGCATAGTGGTCCTGCGGGCACTCATCCTCACAGTGCTCCCCCCGCCGGTAGCGAACACACTCATGGCACACACTGATGTGGAAACCATAGGAGGTGCAGTTCTTGCAGCGTGGGTGGCAGCGGCGGCAGATGGTCTTGCCAGCCAACAGACTCAGGTCACCGGTCTCCTGCTGCACTACCCATTCTGAGAAGTAGCCAGTGGGGCAGGTGGAATTCTCTGGCAGGCAGTGCTTCACCCTGAGGTCTTCATCAATCACCGCCATGGCACAGGTATTGCACCCCTGTGGCCCCAGGGTGTTCTGTGGTCCCCGGCAACCCTTGATGCAGTTCTCATGGCAGGACTTGCACTCCCCATTGTCGTCATACTTAGTGTCAGGGCATTTGTCCAGACAGTAGGGGCCGTCTTTCACATTTTTGCAGCGGTCACAGTGTCGTGACTCTGGACCCTGGCAAGAGGAGGCACACTCCTTGTGACAGAAGCCACAGGTCTTTGGTCCCATCTGGTAGATACCCGCCAAGTTGCAGTTGTTGGTGCAGCGATTGCCAAGCTTGAAGTTCCTGCATGAGAGGCACTCATTGTCTCCCGGGCCCCAGCAGCCCTCATCGCTGCACTCGCTGTGACACACCAGTCCCTCTGCCACACACTGGTCACTGTTGGCGTTGTTCTCCAGAAGTGTCATTGGGCTTGACTTGGAGTTGTCGTCTGTGTCAATAAATTTCTTCCAATTAATCTTGTCCACAAAACACAGATCTTTGTTCTCCAGGATGTAAACTTTCCCAGAGCGAATCCTCTTGAGGGAGCGCAGGTTAAGGCTCTTAAGGGAGGTCTTGATGATGTACAACGACGAAAATTCCATGGTCTCCCGGCCACCGATGTACTCCAGGTTCCTCAGAAAGTTAAGGTTGGTGAAGTCATGATGGTTGGCCTGGATGTTGATGTAGGCTGTGACCTCCTTGAGGGTGCTGAACACTTCCAGCTTGGATGGATGCATGCGGGAATACTTGGCACCAAAAGTGTAATTGGGGTACACGTGCTGGTAGCCGTCAAAGGAATGGTCCATGATGGTGAGCCAGCCGTCCAGGATGGTGCAGCCTTTGAAGTCATCAATGTTGCCTGAGTGGATGACTTCTGCTCCGGGGCAGGTCTTGGGGCATGGGCCGTTGCAGGGCACACACTCCCCATCCACTGCCTTCTTTCCCTTGGGGCAGGACCGCACACATGCCCCGTTGTCCTTCAGGAGGTGCTCTGGGCAGTCCTTGACACATGTAGCTCCATATGCATACTTCCCCTGGGGGTTGGCTTCCCAGGAATAGGTGATGGGGTTGTAGCGCTGCATCAGGGGGCACTCCAGCTTGCACTCGCCATCATCATGAAAGTTCCTGCATGCCTGTGGTGGAGAAGAAGGAACTGTGAAATGTGGTGATCTCTGCTGCATCATTCTTTAACCATAAAGCAACTTGAGGTGCTTCACTTTGCTCCACAACCACCTCTTAACTCTCTGGTAGTTCTATTTTGTATTCATGTATCTATCTTCTTAAAATCACAGTGTATTTATGTATATTGATCTTCTGTTTACTGTAATAAGACAAACAAATAAGATCTGGCCCAGCTGAAGGAAATAGAAGTCTAAGAACACTATCTCTTTACAAGAACAAGACTGGACATTTAGATCTAAGCCAAGAGGAGGGAAGAATACAAGTCAACAGAAGAGACCAAGTTATCAATGAAAGAATAGTTTCTCTCCTCACTACTATAGTGTAGGATGGCACTAATGAAGGCTTGGCTTTCAACCTGTTTTCTTCCTCAATCAATATACCTGTTTGATTGGTGAGAGAGAGAGAGAGAGAGAGAGAGAGAGAGAGAGAGAGAGAGAGAGAGAGAGAGAGAGAGAGAGAGAGAGAGAGAGAGAGAGAGAGAGCTTTCAATGCCATCTTCTACTACACCTGTCCATCCCTCCCACACACTGTCCTATCTCTTCTCCCCCTCATACTCCTATTCCAACCGTCTCACATCTATTCTAGTCCTCTTGTACCACTCCACACTTATCCTCAACGCTCCTGCATTTCCCCACACCTGCTCCAGCTCTAATATCCACCACTACACCTGTCCTTAAAGCTCTTGACCCGTTCCCCCCCAGTAACTAGTGCCCGGTAAGAGGTGCGTGGGCCCGCGTGTGGGAGGCAGGTGTGAAGAGCAAGACATCTGAGCCTTTCTCCCACACCTGGCAGGACACACCAGTAATACCACTCCACAAGTACCCACGAGGATCAACTTAGTTTCATTCACAAATTAAACGTGGGAAGCTGAGGAGAGGAGGTGAGAGTTGGTTCGTGTGAGTGGGTGAGCTGGTGGAGGGGGATGGGGGATTGTAGTGGTAGATAAGGTAATGGGGGTGTGGGAAAAGGAGTAACTGAGTGGACAAAAGGGGAAGGGAATGGGGAGGTGTTATAGGGGGGCCAGTAGGGAATGGGATGGGGAGGTGATGGGAAGAAGGGAGGTGATGGGCGGAGGGTATAGGAAGAATGGCGGGAAAGATTTGAACGTTTTCTTGTTTTTATAATTGATTTTCCACGATACCAGTTTAGTTGATTGGCTGTCCTGTTTTTTATAGTCTTGGCAGCATGGATTAATTAAGTTTAGCAACATCAATAAATGGAATTCTGAACGACAACAGCTAATATTCAAGTCCTTACTAACTTGCTAGACTGCTAGGCCTTTGTATTGACTAAATAGATCGTCGTTATATTGAAAGAACGGGAAGCAGGAATAAAGAACACGCATAAATGAACGAACGAACGAAAGAAAGAAAGAGAAGTAACGAAAACACACACAAATGAAAGATAGAATAAAAGAAAGGGAATCAGAAGTAAAGACACACACAAATCAATGAATGAAAGAAAGAAAGAAAGGAAAGCAAAAGTAAAGAACACACAAATGAAAGAAATAAAAATGGAAAGAAAGGGAAGCAGAAGTAAACAACACACAAACGCACATACAAAAGAAAGAAAAGCAAGAGTGAAGACAAAAACTAGCACACACTTACCAAACAATCGCGTTGCGTGGGTCCCGTACATCCTCCGGCGCAGAAGAGATGACAACAGTCCCGCGGCCCCGTATCGTAGCAGCGCCCCTGAGCACACTGCGGCGGACACGTTAACTTGCTGAATTTCTGACAATTGGTCTCCCCGGCGCCCCAGCATCCCTTCTGGCACGAGTTATGACACTGGCACGTCCGCTGAGGCTCCGAGAAGTTGTACATGTAGGTATAGTTGGCCAGAGGGTCCGTCATGATCTCGTTCCACTCTATGGTCTCAATGTGGCACAGGTTGTAGTTGTTGATCACGCCAACGCTGCCGTGAAGAATGTCTGCCGGTGAAGAGAGAGAGGGTTGTGGTGGTGGTGGTGGTGGTGGTGTTGCTACTACTACTACTATTACTACTACTACTACTACTACTACTACTACTACTACTACTACTACTACTACAACTACTGCTGCTGTTATAACTATTTTTGCTAAGGACGGTTCCTTTTCTTTCACTCGAAACGTATTAGAGAAAAAAGATCCCTAAACGCAATAAACAAAAATACATTCTCTCTCTCTCTCTCTCTCTCTCTCTCTCTCTCTCTCTCTCTCTCTCTCTCTCTCTCTCTCTCTCTCTCTCTCTCTCTCTCTCTCTCTCTCTCTCTCTCTCAAACACACAGTGAGCGAACACTACAAGGAGAACGAAGGTGGGAGGAAAAAAAAGATGCGGGGAAGAAGAGGGAGGAACAATGCTTAGAGAAGATGGGCGTGAGTGTGGGCGTGACAGTGAAAGCTGGGCGGCCGTCACGATTTCTGGGACGGGGGAGGAAAGGAGGAGGGGGGATGAAAGAAAGGGAGGAAGGGAGGAAGAGAAGGGGTGGTGGGGGAAAGATGATAGGAGCGTAGACGTAGACGGATGGATAGATGGATTGACTGATGGAGAGAGAGAGAGAGAGAGAGAGAGAGAGAGAGAGAGAGAGAGAGAGAGAGAGAGAGAGAGAGAGAGAGAGAGAGAGAGTGAGAGAGAACTAGAGATGAGTGAATATCTAGATGAATGTAAAGTCATGAATAATAAAGGGAAATGAAAGAAGAAGAAGAAGAAGAAGAAGAAGAAGGAAAGATAACTGCAATACCTTCACACAACCTACTTACAACTGGAAAAGATTGCTGAAGAATAAAATTTGAACTCCTTTAAATGATACACTCGCATTCTCTCTCTCTCTCTCTCTCTCTCTCTCTCTCTCTCTCTCTCTCTCTCTCTGTTCCAGTCCACTTCTTCGTCGTGTCCCTTCACTTTCCTATCACCATCACCATCACCATCATCATCATTCATCTCTTTTTCTTACTCTCTTTGCTATTTCACAACACTATTTCGTTTCTCATGCCCTTCTTTCTTTACACTCCTTTATTTCACTCCTTCATATCCTTCACACTATCCTTTATACTGCATGTTTCGTATAAGGATTGCCACACGTATAGGCCTGACGGATTCTTGCAGCCTCTCTTAATGTCTTCTTTCGTTCCTGTGTTCACCCTAGTCATCTCTCCCTTTCATTTTGTCCCTATACTCTCCTTTACCCCTGTGTCACCTTTTGATATCTAACCAAACATATAGGCAACTCATCTTTATTCTTAATTCTAACTCGATATCTTACTTCAATTCCGCGTTAACCAAACCCAGTGCTTTATTTCTCAGCGCGGACATTTCCAGTGTATTAAGTAACCTAAATGAATAAACTTATCTCTGTTTTGTTTGTGATGTAACCATCATCTACTGTTCACATTAGCATCACTCATAACAGAGGTGTACATATAAGAAAATGAAGTCTAGTAAGGTACACAAAAATAAATAAATTACTTATTCTATATTCCTTAATCTACTGCAATACATATCACTCTCTACCACTCATCTTATACTCCTACACCCTCCTACGCCCTCCTTCAGTCCCGTGTCAGCTAAAACTCAAAGCCTTACCTCTCAGCGCGGGCATCTCCAGCGTATGCATCTTGGAGAGAGTGACAAGGAGGGCAAAACTCTTGTCATTCACGGAGACTTTGAAGAGAGTTTGACCCCGGATGATCTGAAGGGACGGCAGTACTATTCTCTTGACGTCCACGTGAGAGATGAGCACGTAGCCCGTTACCTGTTGGATTGTGAAGGTGAAAGAGGTTAATTAGTGGTTTTTTGTTTAATGTTGTCATCATTATTATTAGGGTCATCTGAGGTTAGCTAATGATTTGTTTATTACTGTCATCTTCATCATCTTTATTATTAGGGGGATTAGGTTGCAGGCAAAGGAAAATTTGGAAGGCTATGTTTACTAAAGATCCAAGTTCCCAAAGGATAGAGCCAAGAATTATTCAGAATTAGCAGTGTGTCATGGATGCCTGTGAGCGGTTTTGTATGTACCTGTTGAGTGAGTATGTGAGGAAGTGTGGGTGTTGGTGTGTGAGAGATAAGGTGCGTGGACATGTAAGGAGGAAGGGAAGGAATGAGCAAGACCAGAAAGTATTATCAATGAGTCAATACGGACCTTTTCAAAAGATGACTACACAGACTTAATAATAGAAATAATAGATGGAAACAGGTAAACAAATTTCATACAAGAACTGCCACTTGTGAACGCGACACCTTTTTACACCAGCCTTTATTTTCTTCCATTACATTGCTATTGACCTTCTCTCGCACTCACCTCACGGATGTAGTGCAGGAAGGAGAGGTCCAGGTTCTCATCTTGCAACCACGTCAGTTCCAGGTTGCCGTCGACATAAGTACAGTTGATGAATCGATTCCGAAGGTTACGATAATGGTGATCTCTGTTGGAGGGCACGGACATGCGCCCCGTGGTACCAATGCAAACTGTGAAGGGAGAGAAGAGGTCGACATTAGCTGGGTAGGGTACGCGGGGTCTGGGAGGGAGAGTAAAGAGTAAAGAGGAGGAGGAGGAGGAGGAGGGGCGGACAGGGCGGGCGTTAGCTAAGACGGGTACGGTACATAGGAAAAGGTTGGGAGGTGGAGACACGTGAAGGGAGGGAGAAGGAAGGTGAGAGGCACTGTAAGGTGGAAAAAAAAGATAGAGGAGGAGAAAGACGTGTTTAGCTAGAAAAGCACTGGAGAAAGGAACTGGAGAGAAATGGAGGGGCATACAAGAGAACGGTGGTTAGAAAGAAGTTGAAAGGGAAAAGGTTAAGAGGGAGAAAAGACACTTTAACTAGAAAATAAATGAAAAGGAAAAATAAATATGAAAAAAAGAGGAAGGTGTATGTTGGTAAAATGGCGAAATAAAGAGTTTAAAAAGGTTTGAAAGGAGAAAGGAAAGACGAGGGAAGGGAAATGGGAGTAAGTTAGAAAGGAACTGAAAGGAGAAAGGAAAAGATAAAGGAAATCATGAAGCAGATTGGAAAAGAGAATGCAATCAGATGAATGGGCGAAGTGGAAGAGGAAAGTAAGGAAATTAAGAAAATAAAGAAGACATACTGAGAGAGAGAGAGAGAGAGAGAGAGAGAGAGAGAGAGAGAGAGAGAGAGAGAGAGAGAGAGAGAGAGAGAGAGAGAGAGAGAGAGAGAGAGAGAGAGAGAATTAAGATATAGGGGGAAGTTTTATGCAATGTTAAACAGTAGAAGATAAATAAGAATGTGCGTATAGAAGAAAACGAAAAAGAAAACGAAAAAGAATAAATTGAAGGGGAAAGTAAGGAAAATGTGCACGAGGTGATTAGAATGGGAAAATGAGTTTAAGTGATGCGATCTGTGAGTCAAGCAGAGGAACTAACTGACCTGACACGTGAGAGGAAAGAGGGAGGAAGGAGGGAGGGTGAGGGGAGGGGAGCATCATTACGAAAGGTGGAAGGGGGAGAAAGAAGAAGGGAGGGGATAGCCAGGTGAGGGAGGGTGAGCTGCCCGCCACCATCACCACCACTGCCACCACCCGCCCAGCGACTTCTGACTCAACGCGGCTCAGGTGACGACAAGTGGCCGGGTTGGGTTGCGCCTCGCTATCTCCAGCCTTTGCCGGTGTGGAGTTTTTATCGCGTCACCACCACCGCCACCACCATCACCACCACCATCATCACCACGCCACGCAGGACGGACGTGCCTTCAGGAAATGTCAGCAGGGCAGGAGAGGCAGTGATGGGAAGCGTTGGGAGGAGCGGTGACAGCCACGGCGTAATGCATACGCAGAGGCGCGGCGAGCAGCACGCAAGGGGCGTAATGGCCGCTGAGTGCGTGGAGCTCAAAGCGCCGCCACGACCCACCTCGCACAAAAAAGGGGCTGGATACAGGTTCGCTTCGCTGACCAGCTCATTAATCTGACCAAACAGAAAACCGATCTTATCAAGCAGCCCTGAACAGATGCCACTCAGGACGGCGCTGCAGTGGGGCCGGGACGGCGGGCCAATGGTGTGGCCGGGCGGGGCGGGGTAGTGGCCAGCAGCTTCAGGTTACACTATTCCAGGCCGCGGAGGCTGGAGGCTGCCCGCATGGCGCCGCGGCTTCGGCGGCGGCGGGGACAGCGGTGGTGTTGGTGGTGGTGAAGGAGGACAGGGTTGGGGAAAAGGAAAATTGAGAAGGGAAGGAGAGAGCGTGGAAAGAGGTGACACACAATTATGATAAATTACCTACTGCTTGAAAGAAAACAACTAGTAGATGCACCACACTCCCAGCAAGGCGCTGAGTCACCAGGCACACCAGGGGTACATCACAGCACATGATTACAGCGGGGCGCCGCGACATCACAGCAGCGGTCTGCCTTACCTGCCTTACCTGGCGTGTCTCGGGGCGGCTCACTCTGAACTTGTCCACAACAAAGAAACAAATATAGAAGCAGAGATACTTACTCTTGCCCTTGTGGAAGTCAGTGGGCTTGTCGGCCCAGCCCGGGGCGAGGGCGGCACCCAGCGTCAGCAGGAGGTAGGCAGCCTCTATCACGCGCGCCATGCCTCTTCGTTCACGTTTACACACATTCATATATCTATATATTGATAACTTTTCTATAAAGCTCTGAAAACTCTATATATGGCACTGTAAGTCTTCTTATAATACACATCAGAGTTTGTCGTCGCCATGAGGCCATCTCAGGCGCCCGCCCGACGCATCTTGCATCTTGAAGTGTCGGGAAGGCTGGACGACGGCCTCGGCAGGGCCCTGCAGCGAAGCGGGGCTCATGCTTCCAACAGAAGGAACCTGGGGAGCCTCGGAGCCGCCACGGCCGTGGGACAGGGCCGGGCGGGCCGGGCTGGCCACGCACTCATCTCGCGGCGGCGGGGCCCATGGTGCCACCTGCGGCAGGGACACGCGGGGTTACAGAGGGCAGAGCGGCGCCGCGGGGCCCTGGTGTGCTGCCTCACACAACACTGACAAGTCACACAATACCACACCACACCACACATACCACCACACATCCAACACGCCACGACAGCATCCTGACAACACAACTTCAACAAATGGACAACGTATCACAACAACAGGAACGCTGAGGCTCATCACTGCCAAAGCAAACGCAGGCAACGCAAACAACACCTGCGAATAACAGACATTACTGACACACAGCAACAACTAAAGTTAGACAACACCACCACCACCACCACCACCACTACCGCCGCTGCCGCCATCAGCGTCACTAATCCTCTGCCACCCACCCCGCCACCCACAGAAGAGGAAGAAGACGGAGAAGGAATGGTTGTACTGTAAAAACAGCAATAGTAGTTCTTGTACACGAAAGAGAAAAAAAATCAGAACAAGTGAAGACCACACACACACACACACACACACACACACACACACACACACACACACACACACACACACACACACACACACACAGACCACAGCAAAATGAAAATAACAAGATAGAAGAAAAAAGAAAGAGCGAGAGAGTAAGCCTATACCCAATTACTCTCCAGGAGACAGGACTGTAGCACCAGCAGACATCACATGTATCACGCAACAAGCTGCTCCACCACCATCACCATTACCACCACCACGACCATCGCTGCCCCCAATCTTTCCCTCAGCGTCCCCTCACTCCTCCCTACGATGCAACACTGAACACTGAACCCAATAATTCTCCTATAAACATCAACAAATGAACATAAACGCAGGGCGGGAGGGGACGATAGACAAGGAAACAATGAACATTTCCTGAAGGGTACGATGTTTATAGGGAAGACCGATAGAGGTGCTCGTGCTGAGTACCACTGTGCTGTCTCTGTCTCCTCCTTCGCCGCCTTCAGGTTAAGAGAGAGGCTGGTCATAAAGGGGTGGACGTGAGGCATATAGTAAGGTCCACATCTTCCCGCCATTTTGAAGGGCAGGCGCGCGCAGGGAAGCTGACGTCAGGGGTGCCCAAGGTTAGGTTGCGGGGTCCCTCTCTGTTCTTGTCCTCCTCCTCCTCCTCGTCGCCGCATTCCCCAAGTAATCCATATCCTCTCCTCCACTGCTACTTTCTATCCCTGAATCCTTCATTTTCTCTTCTCTTTCTTTCTCCATACTCGCCCATTACAATCCTACACTAATATCCTTCACCTTATTGCTTCTTTCCTTATCCTACCCTCTCCTACACTCCTCCGTTACTCTCTCCGCTTCCTTCCCTTCAACTTACTCATCCACCTCCCACCTGCCAGCCCCACGCCCTCCCACGCCTTGCCGCCCACCTATCCACCACGCACATAGGCAGCTATAAATTAATCTGACTGCTCGCCACTTCGCCCAGTCAGCCAAGACCTCTCGCTTAGTCACCAGTCAGTCAGCCCTAAGTCTTGAATTATTAGCCACTCACACGCACGCAGATTCAGTTCAACAGTCAGCCACGGTAGTTTGATATAGGTCAGTAATTTAGTTAGTTCACTGGGTTGGAGGTCTGTCAAGAGATTAATTATTTGAGTGTTGCTTTTTTTGGTACAGTTTAGCTTCGTCAGTTAGTCAATCATATCAACAATAATAACTCACCAACCATCCAACCATCCATCCATCCATCCACTTCACTCACAAACAACCATCCACCCACGACATTCTCAGTAATCCACCAGTACCCACAACCCACAACCCACTGGCCGCCCACCGCCACTCCACGCAGCCTCAGGGTCTTCATTGTTCTCAGCAGGACGGACACTACCAGCAACACACCTAGATAATTACCTGGTGGTCAGCCTTGGGGCGCCGGGGGGGACAAAGGGAGAGGGAAGAGGGAAGGAGGAGGAGGAGGGCGGGGGGAGGGCAGGAGGAGCAAAGGGAGAGGACCACAGGGGGACAGGGCATCACCGTGGGAGAGGAACAGAGGACAGTAGACGAGCATCATATATTCTCTCTCTCTCTCTCTCTCTCTCTCTCTCTCTCTCTCTCTCTCTCTCTCTCTCTCTCTCTCTCTCTCTCTCTCTCTCTCATAAATATCCATGTAATACTTTTAGTTCATCATGGAAAAAAATTTTCTATGAATATTAAAAGAGAAATTAATATATGTAACTTCCTTTTCATAGTAGTAGTAGTAGTAGTAGTAGTAGTAGTAGTAGTAGTAGTACTATTGATTATAACAAAAAACACCAACGACAATAACAACAATAGCAACAAAAATAACATCAACAAAGGCGCCCCTAAACTAAAAAAAAGAAAAAAACGTGAAATACAAACAAGCAAATAAAACAAAACAAGAACAAACATTCCTACATCACACGCACGCAATTTTTTTTTCCACTCACTCACTCACTCACTCACTCACTCACTCACTCACTCGCTCACAAACTCACTCAGAGCAACCCGCATTCATTCACTTTAACGGGATAACAAAAGAGAAGAAAAAACCCCCACAAAAAATACAAAAAATAAGAAAATTAATTGGTACAAACGCAAATTCATTCGCTCACTTGCTCTCGCATTCACTGGTTCAGCACAAGTCACATTCATTCTCTTTAACGGAGTAACAAAAGAGAAAAAGAGAAAAACAAAACAAAATATAAAGTAGAGAAAATTAATAGATAAAAATAAATAAATGATAAAAAAAAAAGGTTAGTGATAGTCAAGATAAACAAAAGCTCATTATTAATCGATTTTTTATTCATTTATGCCAGGAGGATAAGAGTAGGAATAAAAGAATGATAATAATAAAGATCGCAAAAAGTGTTACTCCCGAAATACAAAAGAGAGAGAGAGAGAGAGAGAGAGAGAGAGAGAGAGAAAGAGGAACAAAACTGGACAAACGAAACAAAAACAAAAATAGAACCAGAAAAATTAATATTCGTTCACCAAAAGTACAAAAAACAGAAAAAAACGAAAAAAAGAAAGAAAACTGTAAAAATACTTCAGAAACTTATAAAAAATATAAAAAAAAACAAGGAAACAAATGAAACAAATTTAAACTCGATAAACACAATAAAACAAAACAAAACAAAATAAAAACAATCAAAACAAAATTACCCTTCCCCTCTCCTTTCCCATCCTCTCTTCACCCCCATTCCTCCCCATCCCCTACTCCCCTTCCCCTCCTCCCCTCCTCCTCCTCCTCCTCCTCCCCCATCACTCCTTCACAGTAAACTACACCATTTTGAGCGCGCAGCTGCCGGATCTACACTGGGCTTGGCGTGGGTCCAGAGACAGACTTGGCACGCACGCACGCACACACACGCACACGCACGCACGCACACGTCTATTAGCGAAAGGTAGGTAAGGGCGGTCCAATGAGATGATTTCCCTTCTGCAGGAGAGCGCAGGTGTTGGTGGTAATTAGAGAGCTTACCTGAGAGCGAGAGAGAGAGAGAGAGAGAGAGAGAGAGAGAGAGAGAGAGAGAGAGAGAGAGAGAGAGAGAGGTATAGGGG
>CM035187.1:3384738-3390101 GCA_020233015.1 Callinectes sapidus | reverse complement strand
GGAGGATGATGATTTATATGCTGACCGAAGATTTATATGTTGACCGGAGGATGATTTATATGTTGACCGGAGGATGATTTATATGTTGACCGGAGGATGATTTATATGTTGACCGAAGATTTATATGTTGACCGGAGGATGATTTATATGTTGACCGGAGGATGATTTATATGTTGACCGGAGGATGATTTATATGCTGACCGAAGATTTATATGTTGACCGGAGGATGAATTATGTGTTTATGTTCGAAGGATGAATTTTATGTTCACCAAAGGAAGGATTTTACGTTGACCCAAAGGAAGAATTTTATGTTGACCCAAAGGAAGAATTTTATGTTGAACCAAAGGAAGGATTTTATGTTGACCCAAAGGAAGGATTTTATGTTGACCAAAGGAAGAATTTTATGTTTACAAAAGGAAGGATTTTTTGTTGACCCAAAGGAAGGATTTTTTGTTGACCCAAAGGAAGAATTTTATGTTGACCAAAGGAAGGATTTTTTGTTAACCAAAGGAAGGATTTTTTGTTGACCCAAAGGAAGAATTTTATGTTGACCAAAGGAAGGATTTTATGTTTACAAAAGGAAGGATTTTATGTTGACCCAAAGGAAGAATTTTCGTTTCGTTTCTTATTTTTCGTTTCTTCTCTCTTATCTATGTATCAATTTTATTATGACCAAAGGAAGACTTTTATGCATTTCAAACAGATAAACTCTTATTTTTATAACCAAAGAATGACTTTTCTATATAAGACCAAAGAATTGCCTTTTCTACTCTGAAGAATGACTTTAGTGTATAGAAAAAAGGATCATCTCTTATTTTTTGACCAAAGATAATTTTTCAGCATTGATGGCTTGGTTGGGTTAGTTAGGCTAAGTTAGCTTAGACATGTATTTTCATCTTTCTTACTTTAAACATTAGGTAACCAAAAAATTGATGAATAAATCTTTCAATCAAACAACCTAATGAAATCAAACCACCAATTAACCAAACATTGATAAAAGTAAGTCTGAAAGGTGAAACGTACGTTTGTGTGTGTGTGTGTGTGTGTATTTCCTTTTACCTGGGAAATGAAAAGCTTAATTTGGCGTGTAATTAGAGCATGCCTCCTCCTCTTTCCTCTCTCTTGTACAAATGCAGGGGAAGAAAAAGGAGGAAGGGACAAAAGTGAATAAACAGATACACGAAGAGGGGGTTTGAATCTCTCTCTCTCTCTCTCTCTCTCTCTCTCTCTCTCTCTCTCTCTCTCTCTCTCTCTCTCTCTCTCTCTCTCTCTCTCTCTCTCTCTCTCTCTCTCAAGCAGTAATTACACATATAGAAGAGAGAGAGAGAGAGGGAGGTTCTTTAGCCATTATCTCATTATCAGCTTCAAATTGACTACTGATAATTGCTAAAATACAACACCAATTTCAGGTCAAGATAGATTTTGATACAACAAATTCGTGTAAGGGAAGTTGGTGAATAATCTTTGTTAATACGGGTTCTGTTCCCAGCGGTGTAAGGCTATATAGATAGAACCTGCCAGAGCCTCGTGTTTCAATCCGCTACGCTTCTCTGGGTCTGAAAAACTTAATGGTGCTGAGTAATGTTACCTTTGCACTTTCTTCTCTTTGTTTTTTTATGTAGTTTCTTACCTCTCCTCTCTTGTTATATAATTTCTTCCTCCTTCTCTTCTTGGCTTTGTATTTTATCTTCTTGTATGTTATCCTCCTCCTCTTCTTTTCTTTCTTTCTGTCTTCCTCTTCCACTTATCCTTTTCTACTTATCTAAATCCTTCGTCCCATTGTCTCTATGTTCCATCTGTATAATCTTTCTTTTAGTTTTTTTTTTTTTTTTTCTTAGCTTTGTATTTTGTCCTGCTCCTCTTCCTCTTCTTCTCTTCTTTTTTTCCACCTTCCAGCTCTCCACTTCTCTATATTACTCGCCGCCTCCTCCTCCTCCTCCTCCTCCTCCTCCTCCTCCTCCTCCTCCTCCTCCTCCTCCTCCTCCTCCTCCTCCTGTTGCTGCTGCTGCTGCTGCTGCTGCTGCGCCTTGTCGGTGGTCATGGCTCTGCGTGATGTTGAAAGTGTTAATGTGTTTATCTGGTCGCGTCTTTATCTGTCCGCCTTGTTGTGTGTTTTGCTTGTCTTCAGAGCGGCTCGCGAGGATTACTGACTTGCCGCCCTTGTGTTGCTGGAGAACGCTGAAGTGATGTGTGGTTAGTTAAGTTAGGTTAGGTTAGGTTGTGTTGGGTTAGGATAAGTTAGGTTGTGTTGGGTTAGGATAAGTTTGGATGGGTTAAGGTTTAGATTAATTGGGGTCATTGATTTCACTCTTGATTTTTTCCGTTGATTAGAACAGAAAATCAATTACTGAAGTGTTGTCTGGAAATTATTGCAGAACAAGTTTTTGTTTACATTAATTTGCTTATTTTTATGTACAGTTTGTTCGTTGTATAGGTCATGAGTTCAAACAGTATCACATTTCTTCCCAGTAAGTGTCTGAAAACCAGTACGCTCCGTGATAAGTTAGTTTAGATGACGTGAGATCAGGTTTAGATTAGCTCAGTTCATTAACGTCACTGCTGATCTATCTCTGTTCGTCCCGCCGTCTGGAACACCATCGTAATATGGACATTGTTGTGACTCGCAAAGCTTCAAGGTCACACCCCTCATCTCTTGACTCTATTCGAGAGGAAGGCTTCAAGACATTTTATCCCTGTCTTTCGGCTAATTCTTTTGAACTTTTAGGGGACTGGCTAATTAGTGGGATGTTTTTATATTTTCATTGTTTTTGTTAGCCTTAGCCAGCTTCCCCTTCGTACATCAAAAAACTCTCTCATGTCCCCAGCGACAGATGATCCGGTAAAGCAACGTGTAATCATGCCTGGTCTGCCTGCGTGACCTTGGCCTTGGGCGCTTGTTATGACTCCTATCTAGTGAAGGCAGCGCCCGTCTCCCGTCGCCCGGCGTGCCCTTGGCTGCCTCTGCTGCCTCTGCTGCTCCTCTGTCACTCTCTACATTCTGAAAACTTGGCAGCGCGGGGTATTAAAACATGAAATTAATGGAGAAATTGTTTTTACTGGCCACACTCTGTACAGGAGCCTTGTGTGGCCCTGGTGACTGTCTCTCTGTGTGTTGTCCTCGTGGCGCCGCCTTGACTGCCCCTCACTGGCCGTCTGGGAGATACTGCGCTTGTCTTATCCCCTGTCTTATCCCCTGCCTTCCCCGTCTTACCCTTGTCGTACCTTTGCCTTGTCATTGTCTTGCCTCTCCCTTCTCCCTGTCTTTCCTCTGCCTCCCCTGCCTTGCCCCTTCCTTGTCTCATCCCGTCTGTTTGTGCCTCACTTTTCTCCATCCCGCATCCTTCTCCCCGCCATTCCACTGATCCACCTGCTCCCATGCCTAACCCTCGCCTCCCCACCCACACCCCCGCCCTCCCCCCACCACCACCACCTGTCCCTCCCCCATGTCCCCCCCACCCCCCCTCCCATGTGCTTCTCCGTCCTGCAAACAACTGATGAGTACTGGGTGTAAATAGCCTAAGGGGGCCCACTGGTGCCTCCCTGGGGTTGGTGAGGGCGGGTTTTACTACGCGTCCACCACACACACACACACACACACACACACACACACACACACACACACACAGTTTTAGTAGGGTGTATGTATTTGAGAGGTTGGTGGTAAGGGGGAGAGACCGCTTAGGTGTTCACTGGGGCATGTTTGTGTGTGTGTGTGTGTGTGTGTGTGACCCTGAGCACGGAAGGACATAAGAGAGCATCCTGTTTCCATTCCCTTCTGAGCTTGACAGGTAAACCTTGCCATGAGTCCAGGTCCTTGGTGCCTCCCCGCCCTGCCCTACCCTGCCCTGCCCTGCCCTGCCCCGCCCCGCCCCGCCTACCCTATTGCATCCCACTGCCCCCCCCCCCCACCCCACCGCGTTTGTTTGGCCAGGCTCAAGCGGGAAAAACACACTAATGAGAGACAAGCACGATTTTTTGAAGTTGCAAGAGGCAGTGACGCAAATGACCTCAAGGACGCGGCAGGGGGAGGTGGTGGGGGCGGCAGGGCAGGGCAGGGCAGGGCAGGGCGGCGTGAAGAGAGGGGCGCCATGGCTAATACTCTTGAGGCGCCACGCCGTCCGCCCTACACCATCACGGCCGCTACACGTGCTCCATGTCACCTACCCATCCACGCCCCTGGGACACGTGTGCTGGCCTGGTGATCCTGCCGGCCTCTGGAATGTTAGGTTCGTTAAAACTGTAGACCTATTCAGAAACGCTTCGCTCTCCCACCATCACTGTTTTCTAATGCCACTGATAAGGTTTGCCGGATTCCCAAAGGTGTTTTTTTTGTATTAATGATGTAGAAATCTTGTTAATCTTTGACTGGAAATATAAATACAACTTTAAAAATCATGTAATTTAATCTAAAGTCTGTTGAAGGTTTTTTTTTATGTAACAAGGGAGTCTGGCCAAGGGGAAAATAAAAGGTGGTAAAGAATCCCCACTTAAAAAGAATGGTGCATTAAGAGCATTGTAGTTTAACCCCTTCAGTACAGAGACACAATTTTACTTCGAGTTTTGGGGTGTGAATAGACAATTTTACTGACATTAGAATGAGTCTATGGAGGTCACAAGATTAATGGCCAGAGTCTGTACTACCTCAATCCCCACAGGAGTTTCTGAAGCTGTATAAAATCGACAAATCAGCAGAATAAATATGAAAATGTATCCCAGTACTGAAAGGGTCAAGAGTATAGTGGTTCAAGTGTTAAGTCTAGTTCTGTTGTAGTGGATGAGTGAGTGGCCTTTTTGTGGTGAGGTACTGAGCTTTGTATTGGTAAACATTCTGGTGTTTCATGGTGATGGTGTTTAATACTCTCTTATGCAAATTACTGGGGTTTCCATAGGGGATTTTTAGTGTAAAAGGCGTCACTGTTTAACCCCTTCAGTACTGGGACGCGTTTTCATATTAGTTCTGCTTATTATTTGTTGTTTTTATGCAGCTTCAGAAACTCTTGTAGGAATTAGAATAGTACAGATTCTGGCCATTAATCTTCTGACCTCCGTACGCCCTTCCTAATGTCAATAGAATCGATTTTGTAATAGACATTGCTAATAGAAGAAGATTACTACTACTACTACTACTACTACTACTACTACTACTACTACTACTACTACTACTATACACAAAGGCAGCTGAATGAAGTGTAATGAGGAACTAATGTCATAAGATATCCATTGAACACAAACACTCAGTCATAAAAACGAAAAAGAAAAAAAAAAATTGATGTTTGGAAAAAAGTTGAAGAGAAGGAGTGGCAGGAAAAAAGTGTGTGTGTGTGTGTGTGTGTGTGTGTGTGTGTGTGTGTGTGTGTGTGTGT
>CM035187.1:3364738-3379738 GCA_020233015.1 Callinectes sapidus | reverse complement strand
GTACACCAATTTCAGGAGATCAACATGGATTTTAAGACTATAAATTCGTCTAAGAAAAGGGTACATACTTAGGAATCTTTAATACTGGCCTAGATACTCAATAAAAGGAATTCGAACCCATTGTCTTGACCAATACTCCAAAACGCCGTGCTCCCTCACCACCACTATTTCCCCACGCCACAGAAATGATGAACCACGTTGTCAAGAGCGTTTCTCCAGTTACTAATGTAGGAATCTTGCTGAAAACACACTTGAAAGCCGTCTGGAAAGTAATGGTGGTGTGAAGGTGTAGTGTTTCAAAATACCGGCCTTGAATTAAAGGGCCACAATGGGGAGAAAGAAAGTAAAGGTCATGGTTCCCTTGTGTGTGGGTGTGTATGTTTGGGTGTTTTCTTGTGTGTGCGTTTTTCCTCGTGTGTGTGTGTGTGTGTGTGTGTGTGTGTGTGTGTGTGTGTTTCCTTGTGTGTGTTTACTCTGTTGGTCTGCCTTTTCCTCCACCTCTCTTTTTTGGCCCCCGCTAGAATTGATCAGAAGGGAGGTGCGTCTGAAAAAGGGGAAAAAAAAAGTCGTTAGCTACTTCAGTGCCATGACTTTTTATATCAATTTTGCTTACTATTTGGTGGTTTTGTACAGCTTTAGAAACATATGAGATTAAAAATAGTGAAGACTCCGGCCATTAATCTTTTGACCTCCATAAACCCTTGCTAATGTCAATACAATCATCTAATCACACCAAAAACTAAAGGTAAAAATGCGTCCCAGTACTGAAGGGGTTAATTACACGATACACCCAAAGTTTCAGTCAGCATTGTATCGCTAGTATCAGTCATTTTCGTATATTCTCATTTTTCGGATCAAGAACATGAATCAGTATTACCTTTACTAAATAAACAGACCATCATCACCATCACTATCATCATCATCATCATCATCACACTCACTCATGGGGCGTATCACCACCATCACCATCATCACCAGTACCACACTCACTCATGGGGCGTCCGCTACCGAAGCCCCCGTATCCGTGAGACCTCCTGGGCATCTTCTCCCACGCCTCCTGCACCCTCTCGCGGTGGCCAAAGAGACTCCGCTCCAGCGTGAAGGAGACAGTGCCGTCCTCGTTCTTCTTGGAGTCAGTCACGGGGATTCCCTCCACCTTGGTACCTGTGAAGCGGTGGTGGCAATGATCACCCGTAATCTCCTCTGTACCTCCGCGTGTGTGTGTGTGTGTTTTCCGTCATCTTTTTTTAGACTGTATCCTGTAAGGATTACTCTCTCTCTGTCTCTGTCTCTCTCTCTCTCTCTCTCTCTCTCTCTCTCTCTCTCTCTCTCTCTCTCTCTCTCTCTCTCTCTCTCTCTCTTGTTATTGTAAGACAAGCTTCCTGTGATACATGTTGTGAAAGGAAATGACGAAACTTGTTATTATTATTATTTGTGGTGACATGAATACTATTTATATTCCTGGTCCTGTGTTTATTATTAATGCATTAGGCTAGCGTCCATGGCTTGGGAGGTGACCTAATCCTCCAACACCACCCTCATTAATGGTGTTCATCTCTACATAACTCCTTGCTTGTTTTTGTTTTTTGTTATTTTCTTTTACTCAGTCTTGTACACCTTCATCACTCTCATCATTATAAGAACACAAGAAGTAATACGCCGTTTGGCCTATTCGTGGCAGTCCCTGTGTGAGCCCCACTGCCTCATTCCACCTTTCATCCTCATCCAGAAACTTGTCCAGTCTTCTTTTAAAACTCCCTATTGTCTCACCACTAACAATGTTATTACTGAATTCGTTCCAATCATCAACTCACCTATCGGAGAACCGGTTCCTTCCTATTTCTCTCCTAAACCTAAATTTCTCCAGCTCAAACCCGTTATTTCTGGTTCTTTCCGGTTCTTGCCAATGTCACTATTATATGAACCATCCCTGCCATCTCTTCCACCTTTCTGCTGCGTAGTACATCTGTTTCCAACATCCTCATCCCTACCTTGTTCTCAGCCTCATATTTCATAGACAACGTGCTTTCTCACCACGACAAATTTCTAAGGCCACAGAGATGATTAACGGAGTTTTCAAGAATGTTTTTTTTTTTCCTGTTAATTAAGCAGAAATCTTGTCACTGCCTATAAGACCGTAAAAACACTTTGAAAAACTCGTGTACATTTAACAAAGCCTTATGAAATAGTCGAGGTGAGGCACAGACGCGTTGAAGGATACGAGCCTGACATGCATTACGTCTCTGATATATTCGTCCTTGACTTTCCCAACTTTGTCACTCAGAAAATATCACGACGAAACTTGCTATTTCAGACTTACCTTGTTTTTCATACTGGTCATCGGGCAGTGTGTGTACAGGTGGGCAACGTGGCTTACCTGAGGCGTCTCTGGTGAAAGTGAGGGTTTTCCCGTTAAGGTTATGCACACGTAGACCTTCTGGCTCGCTCATCCTGGGATCATCAGGGTTCACTTCTCCCTCCACCATGTAATCGAAGAGAACCTCCCTTAGAAAGTCGGCGTTCTCGGGGACTAAGAGGGGATGGGAGGAGTCTTGTGGCACCCAGTTCATCACCTCAAAGAAGGGCGGCGACAAGTAGGTCTGTGGCACTGAAATAGGAGAGAAACTGTACTTCTCCGTCTGATTTCAAACATGCCACTTAGGTTTTCGAAGTTGAAAGGGCACACGCGCACGCACACACACACACACACACACACACACACACACACACACACACACACACACACACACACACTCACTCACCCGGGTTATCATTTTCCAGAGCCATGCCCTTGGAATCCTTTTGGTTCCTAAGACCATGTCGCCAGAGGTTAGCCAGGGGGGCATCGTTCTGGCTGTCGAGGATACGTGGTAGAGGATGTTTTTGACTCATGGCTAAAGTCGTGAGTCCTGCCAGGATCACCACACAGCGCCACACAGCCACGCCTGCAACACAACCAGACTATCAGTTCCCACCCACCCCCTACTGATAAGACTTGACAGATAAAGATATCCTGTACTGCCAAGCGCCACCTGCTGGTTCCCAAGCTTATTTCATCTCGTCACATACAATGCAATGGAATCAAAGAAACAAAACTCATAAAACAGAGTAAAGTAACAACGCGACCTTCTTGGCAGCCTCAGTGAGTCATTGATCGACCCAGACTTAGAAAAAAAAGCGTGACAACAAACACATGGTGGCAGCAGTATCGTGTTTCAGGCTGCCATACGGGTCAGGTGAAAGGGCGCACCTATAACACTCAATGTCCCTAAAAACTCTACCAATGTTGTCCTTAGTACCTGGTACATATGAAGGAAGTTCCGCTTGCGGGAATGGAAGTAATAAGAGCAGTGAATCGAGGCTGTGCTCACTTACCTAGATTGCGATCCTTCATGGTGGACGTTTGAGATATGAGTGTGCGTGTGTCTGGTCACATGTGTGTCAGTGATTGATAAAGTACTCGCTAAGAGGCGGGGGAGTCTTGCCAAAATGGCCATACACAGACTATCGCGGCGTGTGTTTGGTTATCTGCTTCACAGTCTCCACTTGTATTATAACTAGAGAGCAAAGGGGGACGGCCAGAACGCAGGACCTATCTAGCAACTGCAATACAGAGATTTGCAGCTTCTCGTGGTAAACAAATGTGTGGTTGTAAATACCTGGGATGATATCAGTGGTGGGAAAGCCACAGAGACACACCTTACCCAGATTGTAGACCTTATGGTGCCTGCACACCTGTGGCGCCGCCCTCACCCCACCCCCCACACACGTCTTGTATAGGGAACACCTGTGTCAGGAATGTTGAAAACGAATGTAAGGCCAATCAAGATATTACGAGTCACGTGGTGTCATGAAATACTATTGGTGTGAAAACATAATTGGAAAAACTATTAAAAACATTCGACCTCACATTTATCACACGGCGGAATTAATCTCACTAAGACCTTGATGTGTCTGGCCTCATTCCTGCTGTGTACCCTACAGGAATTCCCTAACAGATAAGGCACTGCATTGATGTACAATACTCGAAATACACTGCTTTCATAGCTCCCGAAATAATCCAATTTGTCAATATAAAAAAAGTACATGAAAATACAAACCACATCGTCCTATCTAGGAGTAAACATTGAATTTAGAAAATGGTGGGAAAATTTTTTCAGGTTAATACATAATAAAATCACTGCCAGGTAAAGGACACAGGTGGGGAGTAGCTCTTCACTTCACCTGGTCGTCTGCAATCACCACAAAAAAAACTTCCCTTCCCCTTCCCTTCCCTTCCCTTCCTCCCTTCCTCCCCAGTCCCTCACCCTGCCCTGACTCACCCTGCCATTTACTCAGCAGATGTATTCACGACGCTACACACACACACACACACACACGCCTTTGACAGTACATGTTTCAACATCAGGTGTGTGTGTGTGTGTGTGTGTGTGTGTGTGTCGGGGAGGGGAGGGGGGTGGGTGGGAAGGAGACTGAATACCATTTATTTTTTTGCTTCTTTTTCTATTCTACTACAATATTTTCTTTCAGCATGAATATGAATTTATGCTGATTTCTTTGTATTGTCAGTGATATTTTTATTTGATTTTATTTAATCTTCCACCAAACTTGGTACAACTATTTCACTAAAGTTAACGAGAAAACCGTAACAATCAAAGACATTAACACAATTTTGCTGAACGCACGTACGTCAACACTCGAGGGAAAACACTCACTGATGAAGAGGTGGAGGTGTTATCGGGACAATGATCTTCCTTTAGACACACCTATCCGACGTGAAGACTGGCGTGATGAGGCAACACTTATGTCAGCACTAATAATCAGACTGCAGAAGCACCACAACGCCACGACACAGGATGTAGCTCCTCACCCGCCTCTCTTCTCTCCTGAGTCATTCCCCTCCTTGTTTGTTTACATCGTGACGGCACAGCACAGTTGCCACTTCGGCGCAATTATGCTATCTAAGTGTGAAACCTTTTCCCCGCTTTCAGTTCAGTTTCACCGCCGACGCCTCGGTAACTCCTGTATTAAGACGATGATTTATGTAGTGTGTATTTTGAACTTCTTATCAACCGACTAATCAGTCATTTAATTTGCAATGTATTTTCTAGTGTGCATTTTTATCGTATATGCGTGCAATCAACATGTTTTAGACAGATACTGCATGGTGTGATGGCTGATGTTCTTATGTTGTCAGTGTTAGTGATCAAGATGACATAACACAGTAAAGTACTTGGAGCTCTTTTCCCCAACGCTACGAGGCCTTGTTGGTCTCAAACGGCACGCCGAGCCAGGGAGTGTGTGGGTCCAGCTGAGATTGAAACGCCAAGAATAATTTATCATCATTTTATTCTTATTAGGCAAAGGTAACCTTGATAACTGCTAATAGTTAGTTCTTCGTCGCTGAATATGAAGTTGAAGGACTGCCTGCCTCCCCTTCTCATCTCGGCCAGCACTTCTAGGGTGAGGCTGGAGGAGATGTGGTAGCAGGGTCACTTGGATCTGAAGTGATGGCGTTCAGAGATTACATTTGTCCGTGCCTGGTCGGCTACTGAATTATTCAATATGGTATTTAATTCTTGCTAGTTTACATAGTTATTACATTCAAGCGGAGGTGTTGCGAGAGAGGAGCGGTGCTTTGTTCAGGCACGTATTACCTTATCAACTGTTTTCATTACAACATTTATTACAGTATCTCACTTGCAACACCGCTGTACTTACATTCACACGCACACACACACACACACACACACACACACACACACACACACACACACACACACACACACACACACATGTTCTAACCTGATATTAGTGTGCCGAACGGATCATAGATAGGAGCCGTTTTTAGGTTCTCCTCCCAGGCGACATTCACTGCCGTGCCGTGGTCGAAGAGACTATCTTCCAGGATGTAGCTGTACGTACCGTCTTCGTTGGCTTTGCTGCTGGAAACCTTCACACCATTCACTGTCATTTCTGCGGGTGGTGGTGTAAGCATGAGAGTTGAAAGAATTCACGTTCTTTCTTTACTTTGTTGTTCATGCGTCTGTCTACCAAGCGTGTATGGTTCAGGAAGTGACCTCATTGTCACACACAAGGTACAAATATATCATTGTATCATTATAGGGAAAGAAATGCCTCAGCTCTGCCGTTCCCGGCCAGTGTACGGAGGCTGCGTGGAAGACTCACCTCCCGAGGCCCGCTTGAAGGTGATGGTCTTCCCGTTGCGATTGGTCACCTGCAGACCCGAGGGTTGACTCATCTTCGGATCGTCAGGCTTCACCACCTCATCAACCATGTAGTCCAGAAGGATCTCTTGCAGGAGGTTGAAGTACTTATCGACATAGAGAGGGTGAGGGGAATCTTGAGGCACCCAGTTGACCACCTCTAGGTACTCTGGGGCTATGAAGGTCTTTGGTTCTAAAACAAAGAGACCAAGACACTTCTGTTTAGCGTGACACACACACACAAGCACACACACACACACACACACACACACACACACACACACACACACACACACACAGTGCTTACCCTCAGTTCTCTCAGTGGCAGGGCCCTGTTCCCTGATGGCATGCCTCCACAGATGGACGAGGGGGGAATTCTCCTGACTGGCAGGGATCGGAGGGACAGAATTGGCGGTGGTGAGTGGCATCGCGACCACCGCACACAGCAACACAGACAAACCTGCAAATTAGGAACAATCCTCCATACTAGAAACACCACGGCTCTCCACAAAAGTAAATAGATGAAATACTACTAATGATAATAATACCTTCTGGTGGAGGGAGGTTCCACTTTGGAATCAAATACATTAATAGCAAGGTTTCCTGCAGGACTCGCATCGTTACTGGACATGTTAATGTTATAAGAATGATCACTTGGGACACCGCCGCTATATATTTTCATCACCCTCCACCTTGTCTCCAAACAGACAATATGGACAATGTGCAAATTCTCAAAAGTCGGCAGGTGTCATGACTCATCCCCTCTCCTTCTCTTCCCAGTAGTCACTGCAGCGTGTCCCTCAGTCTGTAAACCTGGTGGTGTGAGACTGCCGAGGTAGAAGAGTGAAGGAGGAAGCAAACCAACACTTGGAAACGCAACAGAGGGTCGCTCTGACCTCGTTGAAGGTGGCGGTGGGCCAGTTCAGACTCGTGCACTTACCTAGGTTGAGTTGTGCCATCATTGTCGCCTCGGTGGAGTGTGTCAGCCAGCCCGCTCCCCAGCCTTTATATAGGGAGGGGCAGGAGGCGGGACGTGTGTACTGGTCACCAAAATGCCCTTCACTGTTGCCATGGAGGACAGGTTTTACCAGAGGTGCGGGGTTGAAATCATTATACACTTCAGGAAAATTTTCTTTGGTCTTCCTCTCGTATAAGGACTGTTTTCAAAGTCCACACAGATAATTCTTCAGATTATCATGGTATTTTCTTCCACTGATGACGCAGAATGTCTGTCGAATGATACTGTCTTGATGCACAAAGCCGTCCTTCAATTCACAGTATAGTATCAGAGAAAGAAACCAAACGTTGCCGTCTTGTACTATAACTTGTACACTAACACAAACTTTAGTTCTGAAAAAAAACAAAAATCTTTCGTGTGATCATACTCCTCTAACTTTTTTTTACTTTCCTCCTCCTCCTCCTCCTCCTCCTCCTCCTCCTCCTCCTCCTCCTCCTCCTCCTCCTAATCCCTCTGAAAAGTATCGGACCCCTCTCTCTCTCTCTCTCTCTCTCTCTCTCTCTCTCTCTCTCTCTCTCTCTCTCTCTCTCTCTCTCTCTCTCTCTCCAATAGATAACACAATACACACATGCACACCAATCTTTTGCCTTAGTCGGTATTCACGTGTCATTATGATTTATTCGCGTCCCACCATCTGTTCCTGCATGCCGCATCGTACTGCGAACCCACACTCCCTGACATGCATTATACGTACTGCCTTGAAGGTCACTACTTACCTGAGTGTGGGAGAGACCGCTAATTTCTGGATAATTTCGCTCACTTTACCGCCATGAAAAGAAAAGAAGAAGGAAGACAAATTACCAGTGTTTTTTTTTTGCAATACCCGAGAGGCCATAATACAACATTCGTGGTAAGAGAGAGAGAGAGAGATGGGGGGGGGGGGGAGTCTTGACTTTGTATTGGATAGAAGAAAATAGATACTAATTATGACTGTGAGTGAAAGTTTTCTCTCCGTTGCTTCATATTGTTAGCGTAACTTAGCATCGGATGACGAGAGACGAGAGACACGCGGCGACCCAAGGAGCGTCACGAAGTAGGTGCCTTTGATCTCACCTTCAGCCTGCAGTCTTCCTTTCCCTTTATTCTCTGAGGCGGCTTTATCAGGTGAACCATTTCTTTTGTCTTACTTATTTATACTATGTGGACTTTTTACTGAATTTATGGGCTAAAGTCCATCCGTTTGGGAACCGTTAACCCGAGTGGATGCCCGATCTCCCCTCGGACAGTAGCCAGGATTCAAACCCATGGGTTTTGGGATCTCAAGACCCCTAGAGCGCACGCGGTTTCACTGTACTGTTTTCTTGGTGACATTCCTACACGTGTCTCCATTGAACTGTGTGCTGAGTGTTCGTCTTATAACCCAAGAAACGCCATGAGATGAGGTAACGAGACCAAAGAAGTAAGAGTTGTGACAATGCAGAAGAAATGTGGAACACGAAAGAAGAAAGAGGAACAAGAATAGAAGAAGGAAGTTATGAAACATGGGAAAAGAGGAAGAAATTTAGAGAGGAGAGATGGAGCAGGATGGAAGAAAGATAGAAATACATAAGAAACGACGGAAGAATAATGATTTCAGCTTAACGTGGCACATTGCAACTCTTATACAGGTGCGGGTAAACTCTGTTCCTCTCACATCAGGCACATCTCTTTATTATTTCACTTACCTGTTTACACACATTGCTCACCCATTTCTTTCATCATACGCCTTTGAAAGCCAATTATTTTCCTTCCGTGTTTTTCGCCCCCTCTCTCTCTCATTTCCTTCTTCGTCTCACCTTCCATGGCATCAAAACTTGGCCTTCATTAAACTAGCATATTTCAATCCTTTTATCTCCTCTTTTTTTTCAACTGAAGTTAAATTAACTTTTCTCCTTTTCTTTTACCTTCGGAACGAGTTTAAAAAAAAAATTTTATATTAAGGAATAGTTCTTGGTAGAAACTAGTACTTTATATTTCTTGAGCAACAACAGTATAAAGACAATTATCTCCCAGCTTCATGTTGTTAGTGGGACAATATTGTCTCACTCTCCTCCTCTCCAGTCAAGTGGAAGGCGTGAGACTGAAAGCCTATGTATCGGCTCTCTTGTCTGTAGATTTCTTATTCTTTTTATTGATTTCATTCTACTCTTGATGTATCTTTTGATTTTTCCCAAATCTTGAGCATATATATATTTTTTTTCTTCGATTGATGATGTTCGGCACATTGATATACAATTAAATTGTTTAGTTGTCTATATTTTGCAAGAATATTTATTTTTTCTTTGTGTCGCTGTATTCTTCAGTCTAATAACAAATGTTTGATAGTTTCTGTTTCACAGTTTCAACACGGACACTGGACTTCAACACGGTTTCAACACGGACTCTGAAATCTGTTAAGATGCTTTTGTTCTTCTTCTCATGATTATCCCCACTTTCAGTTCAGTGTCACCGCCGACGCCTCGGTAACTCGTGTATTAAGACGATGATTTATGTAGTGTGTATTTTGAACTTCTTATCAACCGACTAATCAGTCATTTGATTTGCAATGTATTTTCTAGTGTGCATTTTTATCGTTTATGCGTGCAATCAACATGTTTTAGACAGATACTGCATGGTGTGATGGCTGATGTTCTTATGTTGTCAGTGTTAGTGATCAAGATGACATAACACAGTAAAGTACTTGGAGCTCTTTTCCCCAACGCTACGAGGCCTTGTTGGTCTCAAACGGCACACCGAGCCAGGGAGTGTGTGGGTCCAGCTGAGATTGAAACGCCAAGAATAATTTATCATCATTTTATTCTTATTAGGCAAAGGTAACCTTGATAACTGCTAATAGTTAGTTCTTCGTCGCTGAATATGAAGTTGAAGGACTGCCTGCCTCCCCTTCTCATCTCGGCCAGCACTTCTAGGGTGAGGCTGGAGGAGATGTGGTAGCAGGGTCACTTGGATCTGAAGTGATGGCGTTCAGAGATTACATTTGTCCGTGCCTGGTCGGCTACTGAATTATTCAATATGGTATTTAATTCTTGCTAGTTTACATAGTTATTACATTCAAGCGGAGGTGTTGCGAGAGAGGAGCGGTGCTTTGTTCAGGCACGTATTACCTTATCAACTGTTTTCATTACAACATGTATTATAGTATCTCACTTGCAACACCGCTGTACTTACATTCACACGCACACACACACACACACACACACACACACACACACACACACACACACACACACACCGCGTGTAGTGTAGTGGTTAGCACGCTCGGCTCACAACCGAGCGGGCCCGGGTTCGACTCCAGGGCTCGGCGAGGCAAATGGGCAAGCCTCTTCATGTGTATCTAGCCCCTGTTCACCTAGCAGCAAGTAGGTACGGGATGTAACTCGAGGGGTTGTGGCCTCGCTGTCCCGGTATGTAGTGTGTGATGTGGTCTCAGCCCTACCCGAAGATCGGTCTATGAGCTCTGAGCTCGTTCCGTAGGGAGAAGGCTGGCTGGGTGACCAGCAGGCAACCGCAAGAGTGAATTATTACACACACTTATGCATACCTAAGCATAGTCCTCGGGTTTAACAGGATGTTTTTTTAAGTACTCATCCAAGGCGTCATCCACTTTCTTGGGGTGGTCGAAGAGACTCTTTTCCAGGATGTAGCTGTACGTGCCGTCTTTGTTGGCTTCACTGCTGGAAACCTTCACACCATTCACTGTCATTTCTGCGGGTGGTGGTGTAAGCACGAGAGTTGAAAGAATTCACGTTCTTTCTTTACTTTATTGTTCATGCGTCTGTCTACCAAGCGTGTATGGTTCAGGAAGTGACCTCATCGTCACACACAAGGTACAAATATATCATTGTATCATTATGGGGAAAGAAACGCCGCAGCTCTGCCGTCCCCGGCCAGTGTACGGAGGCTGCGTGGAAGACTCACCTCCCGAGGCCCGCTTGAAGATGATCTTCTTGCCGTTGCGATTGGTCACCTGCAGACCTGAGGATTGACTCATCTTGGGATCGTCAGGCTTCACCACCTCATCAACCATGTAGTCCAGAAGGATCTGCTGCCGGAGTTTTCTGTATTCATCAACATAGAGAGGGTGAGGAGTGTCCTGCGGCACCCAGTTGATCACCTCGATAAATTCTGGCGATATGAAGGTCTTTGGCTCTAAAACAAAAAGAGACCAAGACACTTCTGTTTAGCGGGACACACACACACACACACACACACACACACACACACACACACACACACACACACACACAAACCTAAATTCATAATTTATAAATGAATTCATTCTTTCACACACACACACACACACACACACACACCGTAGTGTAGTGGTTAGCACGCTCGATTCACAACCGAGAAGGCCCGGATTCGAATCCCGGGCTCGGCGAGGCAAATGGGCAAGCCTTTTAATGTGTATCTAGCCCCTGTTCACCTAGCAGCAAGTAGGTACGGGATGTAACTCGACAGGTTGTGGCCTCTCTATCCCGGTGTGTAGTGTGTGATGTGGTTTCAGCCCTACCCGAAGATCGGTCTATGAGCTCTGAGCTCACTCCGTAGGGAAAGGCTGACTGGGTGACCAGCAGGCAGGCGACCGCAACACACTCACTCACTCGAAGCTTTGCTGGTGGCGGAGCCTTGCTTCTTGACGGCAAACTCCCACAGATGGGCGAGGGGTGATTCCTTTTGACTGTCAGGGATCGGAGGGACCAAATCGGAGCTGGGTGCGGTGGTAGTGATTGGCACAACGGCCACCACACACAGCAATGCAGCCAATCCTGTAAATTAGGAACAATCTCCTGCAAAAGCAACACGTAGCACGGTTCTGGTAGAGAGAGGTTCCACTTTGGAATCAAGCACATTAATAACAAGATTTCCTGGAGGATGGGAAGGAGATTTACAAATCTGACTCGCATCGTTACTGGACATGTTAATGTTATAAGAATGATCACTTGGGACACCGCCGCTATATACTTTCATCACCCTCCACCTTGTCTCCAAACAGACAATATGGACAATGTGCAAATTCTCAAAAGTCGGCAGGTGTCATGACTCATCCCCTCTCCTTCTCTTCCCAGTAGTCACTGCAGCGTGTCCCTCAGTCTGTAAACCTGGTGGTCGTTCTGATCCTGTGGAAGGAGGCCCTGTGCCAGTTTAGACGCATGCACTTACCTAGGTTGAGTTGTGCCATCATTGTCGCCTCAGCGGAGTGTGTCGACCAGGCTGCTTCCTAGCCTTTATACATGGAGGGGCAGGAGGCGGGACGTGTGCACTGATCACTAAAAACGTCCCTTACTGTTGCCACGGAGTACAATTTTTACCAGCGGTTCTCTATTTAAGGGGCTGAGAGCAATGTACCCAAGTGAATTTTTCTCCGTGTTCCTCTTCTGCAAGGACTTTTTTCGAAACCACACAGGTTTTTTTTTGTCATGGAAGAGGTTAACGCTGGCCAAGGGCAACATAAAGGCGAAAAAAACAGGCCCCACCAAGTTGCCACCCCTCTTTAACAACATCATGTGGATTACGATACATCAGGTGCAAACCTCAGTACATTGCAACATGATCCTTGTATGTTCCAATTAGACGGTATGTCCTTTTGTTTATCCCAGCCTCTCCTTGAAGCACACTGTTTACCTTTGCTTTCCCCTTACCATTTGACCACTGGGGGCAGGAGGGTGGACTGGAACAGGGAAAGAATCATGTCCGTTTACATACATTCACAGAGAAAACATTCATGCAATTAATGGGGTGACACAAACATCATTAACTTTCCAGTGATAGTAAATCATGATTGGGTTCTGTCGCGTCAGTATTATGTGGTGGCCAGTGAGGTGGTGATCTCAGTATAAAAGTTTTATGTAGTAGCAGTTTCGTTAAACAGTATATGGGTGGAATGATATCCCCTCGCTTGTATTGTGTAGAAACAAGAATTGTGTTGTCTAGGATTCCCATGTTTCCAAATGCTGTGTCTCGTTTCTTATGTGTGGCAATTTCTTGTTCCTCTTGAAATTTTGATCAAATTGCTTACAAAGAGGAGGAATTTTTTAACGTTTTAAGCAGCACAGTACACGTGGATTATAACCAAGATTTCAAAGTACAGCCGAACGTCGCATCTACGGACCGATTGGGGGATACCTGTACGTTGTCCGTTGATTTGAAGTGTGTTAATGGAGGCCGGTTAACGTAACGGAAATAAATACAATGCAACCTCGGTTTTTAATCTTCATATGTTCTTAGAAGCCATTTGCGATTCATTGTTTCAAAAGTAAAGTCATTTCCCTATAGGAATTAATGTAAAATACATAATCTAGCTGCTGCGTTTGAGAGAGAGACTGGGCCTGCACCCCATGCCCACTGCAGCATGTATTCTCTATCAAACGGTTTTGTTCGCCTCTCTGCTGGAATAAACAAGAGATCATCATTCCTATATTAACAGCGTCCAAGTGACTACAAAATGACATTCGCTTATCTTCTTACATTTATTGTACATCATTAGGTGAGGCGCCTCGTTAGTACGATCAGCTGTGATGACGCCATTAGCCAATATGGTGACCTAAACAAACTTATCACGGAATCTCATGACTTCCGAGACCTGCCATACCAGAAAAGCATCTTAGAAATAATAGTACTGTTCAACACACATCAAGAAAAACGGAAAATTAGAGGAATTTTATTGCAAATGTTGAACACTTGAAAAATTGCTCGCAAGATGCTTTGTTATGGTAAGTCACGAGATTCTGCAAATGTTTGTTTGGAAAGATCTTTTTTCCGATGCATCGCATATACGTTAATTTGGTGATCATAGATGCGAGGTCCAACTGTACTGTATCTCGTTTGGTATATATAACAGATGATTTTTTTCTTATTGGCATCTTGATCTTAGTTATCTACCACGATATTACTATAAAAATTATTCGTTGATGATTTAGCCAGTGCAGCACATAGCAATTATAGTTAAACCGAAATTTCTAATGTTGTATCTAGTTTGGTGCTTTGATGTACACTATAACAGTATTATGAAAATAAAGTTTCCTTGGAGTTTCTGCCAATACAATACACGTAGATCATAACCATGTACTATATTTCATTTAATACATTCGACATATTCTTTTACACGATTACTATCTTGATGAAATGTGTTTGTTTGTTTGTTTTTTCACAAGTGATTGTACTTTATTTCCGGCCAACCTTTATAATGCATTATGTAATCAAGTAGTACTATGTATCCCTGAGGAGTGGTGGTCTATGACTCTGTTCTTGTGGAGCTTTACGTCACTTACATTCAGTCCCAATTTTATCACTTGACGGAAATTATGAAAACTTTCAATGATTAATATCTATAATAAAGGAACCACGGATCATGTTTGATTTTATTCATGTATTTATTTTCTTATCAGTGAGTGTGACGTAAGATGTGTAGTGTAAACAGTTTCATAATTAAAGGTAGCTTTTGACATAGTAGAGTTGTAGACCAAAGTCATTATGAAGATTGTGTCAGTAATAGTGAGATTACAGATCATGTTATTGTTGTTTTTTTCAATGCCACAATAGTCATTGCTGATTCACTGGAGGAGGTTCTGGTAGTGGCTTGAGTCTAGAGGCACTGCGCGAGGAGACAAAGATCTTGGGACTTAAGGTTTTCTGACCCAAGACCTAGGTTCAGGCGTTCCGAGGCTTACTGGATGAAAAAGTGTAGTCTGTCCATGCGTGTTGTGAGAGCATTGAGATCTCAGAAAACTTTACATATCTTGGTATGTGAAGTTTTCCTTCACTAACCAACCATCA
>CM035187.1:3317238-3359738 GCA_020233015.1 Callinectes sapidus | reverse complement strand
ACCAGAAAAGCATCTTAGAAATAATAGTACTGTTCAACACACATCAAGAAAAACGGAAAATTAGAGGAATTTTATTGCAAATGTTGAACACTTGAAAAATTGCTCGCAAGATGCTTTGTTATGGTAAGTCACGAGATTCTGCAAATGTTTGTTTGGAAAGATCTTTTTTCCGATGCATCGCATATACGTTAATTTGGTGATCATAGATGCGAGGTTCAACTGTACTTTATCTCGTTTGGTACATATAACAGATGACTTTTTTCCTATTGGCATCTTGATCTTAATTATCTACCACAAGAGTACTATAAAAATGATTCGTTGATGATTTAGCCAGTGCAGCATATACCAATTATAGCTAAACCGAAATTTCTAATGTTGTATCTAGTTTGGTGCTTTGATGTACACTATAACAGTATTATGAAAATAAAGTTTCCTTGGAGTTTCTGCCAATACAATACACGGAGATCATAACCATGTACTATATTTCATTTAATACATTCGACAGATTCTTTTACACGAGTACTATCTTGATGAAATGTGTTTGTTTTTTCACAAGTGATTGTACTTTTCTTTAAGGCCAACCTTTATAATGCATTATTTAATCAAGTAGTACTATGTATCCCTGAGGAGTGGTGGTCTATGACTCTGTTCTTGTGGAGCTTTACGTCACTTACATTCTGTCCCAATTTTATCACCTGACGGAAATTATGAAAACTTTGAATGATTAATATCTATAATAAAGGAACAACGGATCATGTTTGGTTTTATTCATGTATTTATTTTCTTATCAGTGAGTGTGACGTAAGATGTGTAGTGTAAACAGTTTCATAATTAAAGGTAGCTTTTGACATAGTAGAGTTGTAGACCAAAGTCATTATGAAGATTGTGTCAGTAATAGTGAGATTACAGATCATGTTATTGTTGTTTTTTTCAATGCCACAATAGTCATTGCTGATTCACTGGAGGAGGTTCTGGTAGTGGCTTGAGTCTAGAGGCACTGCGCGAGGAGACAAAGATCTTGGGACTTAAGGTTTTCTGACCCAAGACCTAGGTTCAGGCGTTCCGAGGCTTACTGGATGAAAAAGTGTAGTCTGTCCATGCGTGTTGTGAGAGCATTGAGATCTCAGAAAACTTTACATATCTTGGTATGTGAAGTTTTCCTTCACTAACCAACCATCATTCACTCTCCAGCTGGTCCAATCATCGTCTCATCAGCAACCACGTGATATTCGACTCCCATGCGCCCGTCACTCTCTGGCTGTATACAAGGAAATATACGTCCAAATTTAACTAAAGTATTTCCTTCAAGATTTCAACCATCTGATAGCCATCAAAATGCACCCACGCAATTCAGCCTTGTCCACTGCTTCCTCGGCCCTGCTCCAGTACCCAACTCCATATTGTCCATCACGTAATTAAGCCAAATCAACTTCAACCTATACAAGCTCCAGTTTCCAAATAATACAATGATGGTTGGTTCAGATGAAAAAAAAAAAAAAAAAAAACTACAGTGGGTTGAGCCAGAAAGTTGTAAGGTGGATTGGCCTAGTTCATGGCGTTATGGATTCGCTCAACACGAGTATTTGGCGTTGTCGGTACCTGTGCAGATGGAAGGAGATTCGGATCTTCAAGTCGCTGGTGATCCCTGTCCTACTCTGTGGTTGTGAGACATGGACAGTGAACACCGACCTTAATTGAGAGGTGAATCGATGTCCTTGGTACTAGATGCCTTAATTAACAGGATCATGGGACACTTCTGGTATGACATTGTGTCACATCAGTGATTGCTCCATATAAACTGATTCCAGGCCCATTACCAGCATAGTCCGTCAACGCCAACGACTATCTGGGCATGTGGCACACTACCTGAAAGCCAGTCCTGCTTATCAGTTTGTCTCCAAAAGGAATAACCCACCATGGAGTAGGCCAAGGGGTCGCCCGCACAACTCGTGGTTGCAGCAAGTCTTGTTGGGAGTTACTTGGTATGGGAAGGGAGCCTGCATGGGGACTCTCGAGGAGTGACCCCCAGAAAGGGCACAGTGGGATAGGCGAGGTAACGCGCCACCTGGTGTAGGACCCACTTGAATGACTGTTTGCATCTTCTCTCTCTCAAGTGCATACACTTTAGAGTTCTTTCAACGTTTCTTGTTCCCAAACCGCACGCCGAGCTAGGGAGTGTGTGGGTCCGGCTTAGATTGAAACACCAAGAATAATTTGTCATTATTTATTCTTATGAGGCAAAGGTAACCTTGATAACAGAAGGCTGAGGAACACTGTTCGTGTTGTGTTAGTGTTGCGAGGCAGCGGTGATCCCGCTATGATCTGTTGAGCTTGTTCTCACTCTTCAGTGGACCTCTGCTAACAGTTAGTTCTTCGTCGCTGAATATGAAGCTGAGGGACTGCCTGCCTCCCCCTCTCATCTCGGCCAGCACTTCTAGGGTGAGGCTGGAGGAGATGCGGCTGCAGTGTCACTTGGGTATGAAGTGATGGCGTTCAGAGATTACATTTTTCCTTGCTTGGTCGGCTCTAGAATGATTCAGATTGGTATTTGAATCTTGCTTGTTTCTATAGTTATTACATTCGTTACATTGAAATGGAGGTATTGCAAGAGAGGAGCGGTGCTTTGTTCCCGCACGTATTACCTTATCAACTGTTTTCATTACTACATGTATTACACCATCTCACTTGCATACCTACGTTCACAAACACACACACACACACACACACACACATGTTTTAACCTGATATCAGTATGCCGAACGGATCATAAATCAGAGCCGTGTCTAGGTTCTCCTCCCAGGCATCATGTACTTTCTTGGGGTGGTCGAAGAGACTCTTTTCCAGGATGTAGCTGTACGTGCCGTCTTTGTTGGCTTCGTTGCTGGAAACCTTCACATCATTCACTGTCATTTCTGCGGGTGGTGGTGTAAGCATGAGAGTTGAAAGAATACACGTTCTTTCTTTACTTTATTGTTCATGCGTCTGTCTACCAAGCGTGTATGGTTCAGGAAGTGACCTCATTGTCACACACAAGGTACAAATATATCATTGTATCAAGTTATGGGGAAAGAAACGCCGCAGTATCATTATGGGGAAAGAAACGCCGCAGCTCCGTCCCCGGCCAGTGTACGGAGGCTGCGTGGAAGACTCACCTCCCGAGTCCCGCTTGAAGGTGATGGTCTTCCCGTTGCGATTGGTCACCTGCAGACCCGAGAGTTGAATCATCTTGGGATCGTCAGGCTTCACCACCTCATCAACCATGTAGTCCAGAAGGATCTCTTGCAGGAGGTTGAAGTACTTATCGACATAGAGAGGGTGAGGGGAATCTTGAGGCACCCAGTTGACCACTTCTAGGTACTCTGGGGCTATGAAGGTCTTTGGTTCTAAAACAAAGAGACCAAGACACTTCTGTTTAGCGTGACACACACACACAAGCACACACACACACACACACACACACACACACACACACACACACACACACACACACACACACATTATCCCGTAATGTAGTTGTTATCACACTCGTCTCACAACTTGTAAGGGTTGTGTTCGAATCCCGGACACGGCCAGGCTCTTAATGTGTAGTTCCTGTTGACCTAGCACCAGATGGACACTCCAGGGGTTTTGGCCCCGCTGTTCCGGTGTGTGTTGTGTAGTATGGATTCAGTCCTACCCAAAGATCAATCAGTATGAGCCTTGAGTTCTTTCCATAGCGAAACACTAGCTAGCTGAGTGACCAGTAGGACCGTTATGAATTACACACACTCACACTCACTCACTCACTCACTCTCAACGTGGTCGGTGATGGGACCCTGTTTCGTTACGGCATGCTCCCACAGATAGTAGAGGGGTGAATCCTTCTGACTGTCAGGGATCGGAGGGACCAAACCGGAGCTGGGTGCGGTGGTAGTGATTGGCACAACGGCCACCACACACAGCAATGCAGCCAATCCTGTAAATTAGGAACAATCTCCTGCAAAAGCAACATGTAGCATGGTTCTGGTAGAGAGAGGTTCCACTTTGGAATCAAGTACATTAATAGCAAGGTTTCCTGGAGGATGGGAAGGAGCTTTACAAATCTGACTCGCATCGTTACTGGACATGTTAATGTTATAAGAATGATCATTTGGGACACCGCCGCTATATACTTTCATCACCCTCCACCTTGTCTCCAAACAGACAATATGGACAATGTGCAAATACTCAAAAGTCGGCAGGTGTCATGACTCATTCCCTCTCCTTCTCTTCCCAGTAGTCACTGCAGCGTGTCCCTCAGTCTGTAAACCTGGTGGTCGTTCTGATCCTGTGGAAGGAGGCCCTGTGCCAGTTTAGACGCATGCACTTACCTAGGTTGAGTTGTGCCATCATTGTCGCCTCAGCGGAGTGTGTCGACCAGGCTGCTTCCTAGCCTTTATATAGGGAGGGGCAGGAGGCGGGACGTGTGCACTGATCACTAAAAACGTCCCTTACTGTTGCCACGGAGTACAATTTTTACCAGCGGTGTTGTATTTGCGGGGCTGAGAGCAATGTTCCCAAGTGAATTTTTCTCCGTGTTCCTCTTCTGCAAGGACTGTTTCGGGAAGCCACAGAGATGTTTTTTTTATGATATAAGAGGGAACGCTGACCAAGGGCAACATAAAA
Organism: Callinectes sapidus; assembly: GCA_020233015.1. Classification (NCBI taxonomy): domain Eukaryota; kingdom Metazoa; phylum Arthropoda; class Malacostraca; order Decapoda; family Portunidae; genus Callinectes; species Callinectes sapidus. The sequence continues at coordinate 3,355,094 of CM035187.1, read as the reverse complement.
CCAAAAAAACAGGCCCCACCAAGTTGCTACCTCTCTTTTAATAACCTCTAAAACGTGTAGTGCTAACCTCAGTGCATTGCAACATAAATCTTCTATCTTTCAATTGGCGGTATATCATTTTTTTTTATCCTCGCCTTTCCTTGAATCACAATATTTACCTTTGCTTTTCCCTTACCATTTGACCACTGGGGGCAGGAGGTTGGACTGGAACTAGGAAAAAATCATGTCTGTGTTCATACATTCACAGAGAAAACATTCATGCAATTAATGGGGTGATACAAACTTCAATAACTTTCCAGTGATAGAAGATCATGATTGGGTTCTGTCACGTCAGTATTATGTGGTGGCCAGTGTGGTGGTGATCTCAGTATAAAAGTTTTATATGGTAGCAGTTTTGTTAAACAGTATATGGGTGGAATGATATCCCCTCGCTTGTGCTGTGTAGAAACAAGAATTGTGTTGTCTAGCATTCCCATGTTTCCAAATGCTGTGTCTCGTTTCTTATGTGTGGCAATTTCTTGTTCGTTTTGGAATCTTGGTAAAAATTGCTTACAAAGAGGGGGATTTTTTTAACGTTTTAAGCAGCACAGTACACGTGGATTATAACCAAGATTTCCAAGTACAGCCGAACGTCGCATCTACGGACCGATTGGGGGATAAGCTGTCCGTTGATGTGAAGTGTTATAGTGTAGTCGGGTTCAATCAGTTATTCTTTGGGGGCATATGCAGGGGGTGCATCTCCTCGCCTACCTTATGACACCACTCCCGGCGGTCATGCCTCACGAGTCCCCATGCAGGCTCCCTTCCCATACTGAGTAACTCCTAACAAGAGACATCTACTTGCCGTAGCTATGAGTTCTGTGGGCGTCCCATTGGCTAACTCCATACTGGGTTATCCCTTTCGGAAAGAATCCGATAAGCAGGATCAGCTTCCGGGTAGTGTGCCACAATTGCCACATGCCCGTATTGCTGCAATTGATGTTGACGGACTTCCTGATAATGGGCCTCGAATCGGTCTCACAGAACAATTGCTGTGACACCAAGTCATACCAGCGGTATCCCATGATTCCGCGAAGGCATCTAGTACCAAATACATCAATTCGCCTCTTAAGGTCAGTGTTCAGTGCCTGTGTCTCACAATTATAGAGTGAGACAGGGATCACCAGCGACTTGAAGATCCGAATCTTCGTCTATCTACACCAAGGATTATAAGGATACCAGGCCGTGAATTTTACCTTGGAGGAAAGATCATGGCGCCACAGTGGCCACTGACGGAACTAAAGATAGAAAATGGAACCCATTTTCTCTGTTTCAAAAGGGTTTTGCTTAATTCTTCGCCCTTGGGAGAGGATGGCGGTGGATATCGCGGGGCCACTGCCGTGTAAGCCCCAAGGATGCCGCTGCCTACCGGCGGCTACTGGACGACCACCTGGGGAAGAGCTGCCACAGACGTGGCCTGAGGCTGTGGCGGCGTTGCAGCACCGCTGGTACCAGCCGCGCCCTGGGAACGTGCAGATGCGGTGGGCGACCACGTCTGCCTTGTACAATCCCCGCGAGAGACGAGGCCTCTGCAAGCTGGGCTATGGCACACGTAAGCGGCCGCGCATTGGCGGGGATGATGCCTCTGTGTCTGTGTGCGAAGCTAGTAACGTGAAATTGGCCGGAGAGGAAAATTCCGCCGTGATGACGATGCTTCAAGCCCTGATAACACAAATAAAGGACCAGACGACATCAAGATTAGACCAGCAGGCGGTGAAAATGGACGACCAGGCAGCAAAAATGGACACCCCTCCCCCCCCGGTGAACCCTGTGGCCTGAGACCGTGCTGTTGGGGATGGGGGAGCAGAGAGAGAGTGTGAAGAAGGGGGTTAACATAACAATAGAGTTGTTTCAAAATACAAGATGCCCCGTTCGTATTGTTGTAATGATGGTCGTTAAGTGTGAATTACTATCACTTTCAAAAGGCTTCATTTTAAACCTTAAGTGTTTTTAAGGTGTTTTATGGTCATAGAAGCAGAAAGACAAGATTTTTATGTTATGAATTGGAGAAACACCTTTGAAAACACCGGTAATCATTTCTGTGGCATTGAAAAATGTCTCTTGTTCTTCAGACTTTACTTGAAAATTTGACTCTATTCCAGACACACACACACACACACACACACACACACACACACACATACGCCAGTGCCAGTGCCGCAGCCTTCCCGTGTCCTGAGTGCCAGCGAGCCCTCCCCACCAAGGCCTCCTTACTGCGGCACTTCAGAATACACACTGGCGAGGCACCCTTCTCTCGTGCATATTGAGAGGCACTTTCAGGAACACGGCACTTTAGTTATTATTTTCTTTTACTAGTTTATTGTTGTTGTTGTTATTTGTAGTTTTCTTGAAAGTTGAATTTGATCATTTGATTGTATTAAACTCCATTTCTCATGCGTGTATGTTACCATTCCACTGTGTTTTGAAGTCTCTTAACGCACCTCTCTCTCTCTCTCTCTCTCTCTCTCTCTCTCTCTCTCTCTCTCTCTCTCTCTCTCTCTCTCTCTCTCTCTCTCTCTCTATTTAAACAAAATAGTACACAGAATTATTTACAGTGAACTTAAAGTTGTACATTGCCGTGCACAGCTATTTTAAAAGTTCTGTTGCATATATACATAGTATATACATAAAAAAAGATCGCAGTTTGGTTCACGTGAGGGGCAAAAGCGATGAGGGCAGTGTTGGTGCCTCTCCAGGTGTTGGCGGCTCTCTAAAGCTTTGCCTGATTGATTGGTTCATTGCCTGGAGTGTAAATGTTGCTGATGCATTCATTGCCCTATATTATATTCTGCAGTTGTATGTTGGTGTTTTTTAGTAATGCCAAGATTTCTTTTAAGTCAAAGGGTTTTTTTCATAATAAAGGCCATGTACGTACACTGGTAGTCTCTATTCGATTGATTTTTCCAATGTTTGATTTATGGGATGGATGTGATCTGTGGGTGAAAAGCCAGTTCATTTGGCTAATCGGAATCCAGATGTTGGTTATTCTGTTGATAATTTTTGTGAATATTCTATATGGAGGAAATAGTAAGCTTATTGGCCTATAGCTCTTCAAGTCCTTTTCATCTTCCTTTTTAAAGAGCAGAATTATTATTGTACTCAGAGTAAATCCCTCCAAGAGGCAAAATTTTTTCAGTGCCGATGTGAAGACTGGCACAGCGTAGGATGCACAGGGTGACGCAAAAGTTAAGGCCATCATTATGAGCATCTGGTTACCATTATCTGTAGAACGACCATACGTGAACCTTTTAACAAACCCCTCACTTTTCATTATACACCAAAAGGCTCCCCTTTGTACTTCAACTCAATCATTTTCTTAGTGTAGTGGACATAAAATCGTAGCAAACAGACAACTATTCTGCACCACCCTGTAAGTTGGGGTGGTCGCCGCAGTCGTGGTCGGCAAGTCGCTGGTCGGCACCTCGTACTGGTCCAGTGGTGGTGTAGGTAACCCCTCTAACCTGTGTTTTGCAGCTTATCTTGGGTAGTGGAGGCTGGGTCAGGGTATGGAGGGCCTTGTGGTGGTTCTGTCATGCCCCACAACAAGCAGGTCGGCCCTATATCTTGTCAATGATAGGGTAGTGGGAGAAGGGAAGGTTTGTTGTGCTGGCTGGCTGGCTGGCTGGCGGCTGACTGACGCCTGAACACCGATTACTTGGGATTTACCGTGTTTCTAAGTGAAGTTGTCTGTCTCCCTTCAGTTTTATCATTATTCTTCGTGTTTTGTGGGGTTTGAGGGAAGGCGGTGATGCTCGGCTGGTGTGTGCTGGTGTAGGTGGCGAGTCTGGTGTAGCACTCCCATTTGTCCTAGTTGTTTTGAACGTTTTTCAGGGGAATTGTTGAAATGGACAGAGCCTTACCTACTTGCCGCTCCCTCTGGTGAAAACGATGTTAGTTTAATATTGTCCGCTTTTGGGGGGGGTTAATTACAAGGTGCAACTTTCCAGGTCACAGATTTATTATTATTATTAATTTATTGACAGAATCTATGTTAATACACTCACAAAATAGAAATTCATCAAAATTTTGTCCAAAAGAGAGAGAGAGACTCTTAATTAAGGAAAAAAGAACTGGCTTTGAGTCAAAAAAAGAAGATAGATACCTTTACTTTAATAACTTCTGACATTGGCCAGACCAAGGAGGATGCCTACCTATCACCTCCCCCTCTGCTTGATTAGCCATAAGTGGGACTCCCTGCCTAACCAATCTAAGGAACTTAGAGATCCCATTTTCTTTATTTGATAGTACCAATAGAGGGTGGATGGCCAAGCTGACAGCATCCTCTCACCCACCCCACTAACACACTAATGTTCGCTCACATCACTTCATCTTCTCTTTCAGAAACAAAGAGTTGCCACTACCACCACCATGACCCCTACCCCAGCCCCCACCCCCCTGGAGAGTGGGAGTGGCGGGGCGCCCATGGACTCCTTGGGCGGGGGAATGGGTGGCCAGATGGGGACCATTTCCCTCGGTGTGCTCATCCAGTACATCAACCAACGCACTTACTCGGACCTCCTTAACCTGGCGGAAATGTAAGGGAATAAATCACCATTTTTCAATGTCATCTTACTGTAAAGTGAAGGGAAAGGCGGGGCGGGGTCTGTGAATTAGATTTCTTGATATATGGTAATAACTGTCTTCTTCCCTTCCCTCCCTGCTTTCTTCTGAATACTGAACAGCCTGCCAAGGAAGAGTGATATGGAGAAGAAGGTTGATATCGTCCAGTATGCCCAGCAGACACGGCAGCTTTATGTTCGCCTCCTTGCCCTTGTTAAGTGGGCAGCCAGTGCCTCTAAGGTGGACAAGTGCTGTGTAAGTACCTGTTGTTACCATCAAAACAGCAAAAAGAAAGGAAAATAGAGAGCTCATGAATAAGTTTTGGTTAGCCTGGTTGTTAGAAAGAGAGACTTTTATGACCGTGATAGATACTTTGGGTGGAAGAGGATGTTCTAAGAGGTGAAAAGACTGGCTGCTGGTGTATTGAAAAGAAATAGGAAGAATGAAGGAACCAGAGTGTGTCAGAATGAAATGAAGGGACAGGCAAGGCAGGCTTAGATATCACGGAGTATGGGAAACGTTCTTGATTGGTCTGTTAATCTTTATTTGTCTGCAGCACATAATGGCATTGTTGGAGAAGCAAAACAGCCTCTTCACGGACACTGCCGACAAGCTTTACCACATGACCAAGGAGAACCTGGTGAGAGCAAGGCTGCCACACTTCCACATACCTGCTGCCGTGGAGACCCTCACAACAGGTGGGTGTACAGCAGAATATAACTGGGAATTTGTGGCTATTTGCAGTTTATTTGCCTTGAATGTTGCATTACTCAGGCCATTCACACTTAATTTTGCGTGTTGTTCACTGTTCACCAAGACACTGCACTATAATTGTTGTATTGATTGGTAATCTAATTAATGTCATCTTTTGTACATTTTCATTGTTTTTTCCCTCTTGGCCTGCTTCCCCCATCTTGCATGAAAAAAAAGATAAATAATAATACCGGGATCCTACTAATCACACACCACTTCAACACTCCCTTCAGGCTCGTACAACAGACTGCCGCTCACCATCCGCCAGCGCATCCTTCCTCCAGAGCCCATTACCTCACTGGAGCGCAAGTCAACACTCACCAGGCTGGAGCAAATCATTCAGCACCGTCTTGTCACCTCAGAGCTGCCACCCCAAATGAGGACATGCAGGGTAAGGTGTTATCAAGGTTGGGGATGAGATAAACAACTTCGGCCATTGTCATATTTATTCTGTTTATTGTTTGTTGATTCTATACAGCTTCAGAAACTCATGTAGGGGATTAAAATAGTACACTCTGGCTGTTAATCTTCTGACATTCATAAACCCTTTCTAATGTATTATGAAATTAATTATTGATGGTTAGGCTTCATGTAGTTATTGAAGTAATTTGTCATCTACCTTATTCTACTATAAAATTTATTGATATATTAAGATTTACCTGATAAGATTAAATTCATCCTTGGTGTATGAGTCTTCATTGTCTCTTTCTGGTAATTGTTACAACCATCCCACAGATAGAGAACGGGAGAGTGCGCTTCACTGTGGAACATGAGTTTGAAGTGAGCCTGACCTTGATGGGGGACACTCCTGGAGAGCCATGGAGACTGCTGGAAATAGAGATCTTGGTAGAGGACAAAGAGACGGGTGACGGGAAGCCTCTTGTCCATCAGATGCAGGTTAGGGAATGACGCATTTGGTTTGTGTGGATGGATGTCCACTCACATAGTAGCATTTGATCTTATTGCTGCACAGATGATACCTTTTGTTCACTTTTTTCTTTATTTTCCACCATGCACAGATTGCCTTCATCCACCAGCTGATCCAGTCACGTCTCCAGGACAACCCCAACCCTCTGCAAGAGACATACATGGTCCTTCACTCTTTTTGTCAGTCCCTGCAGCTGGAGGTCCTCTTTACCCAGACACAGAAGGTAATTGTGGGAACCATTACACATCATCTTGTTCTGTTATAAATGAAGATGAGAATATTTTTGAAGGCCCTCCATTGTAGGTATAAGTTAGTTTTCTTCAAAGTTTGGCTTAGGATGAAAGGTTGGGGCACATCATAAACTGATAAAATAAGGGTTGAAAGATTACTTCATCAATCGTAGAAAACATTTTAAAGTTCTTAGGAGCGTATCATAGATAATGATTTTCACTTTTAATAGAATAAAGTGCAATCATTGTTTCTTCCTCCCTGATGCCCATCAGCTGCTGGAAGACCGACTGGACTCACATATCCGTATTGAGGAGTACATCCAGGGGCGCTCTCTCACCCTCACCTACTGGCGTGAGCTGAGCCAACATGACCCTTCCTCCCAGTTAGGCTACAGACTCACCGTACAGACAGATCCCACTCAGCCCTCTAAGCCCCTCACTGTCCTCCACACACCATGCCTGGGCTCTAAGGTGAGGTATTGCTATCGCTCTGTAGCATCACATTGCATCTCTTGGTATTGTTGGAGTTACAAATAGATTTATCTTGCCTTTAAGTGCAAACTCCAACATTATCATATTAGTGAAGTACATTAACAGAAAGATTGTTGTTTTGTGCAAATCCACTTACGTAGATCTTTCATACTTCTTCAGGGAATTATCTGTAGAAGAAAAGTTTCCATTGTGATGTCATGTTTATAATAGGTAAAACAAATAAATTTTATATTGGTTTATTTATTTTTTGTTAAGGTGTCTGTTAGTAGCACAGTTGAGGTTAAAAATCAAAGCATACTAAAGAATTTTGTGTAGCATATCCTTATGGATGGTGTGTGTGTGTGTGTGCATGTGTGTCCTTGCCTAACTCATGCTTTATCCTCTGATCCAACCCTAGGAGTCAGAAATAGCAGAGCGTGCCATCAGGAGTGACCATTTGTCCATTGAGCGTTTGCTGGTGCACACCATCTACCTCAGGACCAAGGCACGGCTGTCCGAGCTGAAGCAGGAGCTGGACGCCAAGCTTGGGGCAGACGCCGAGAAGTGTGAGTGTCGGTCTACATTTATGCCTTACGCGTAAAGAAAGTTTGTGTGAAAGTTTCAGTTTTGATGTGAAATACAATGCAGCAGCATCCTCCTGATACCAGTGACTCAAGGAATGGTTCTGCTTCCCCAGGCCAGCTGAGTGGATCTCCAGCAGTACTTCATGTACCTATACTGCAGCCCAACCTGCGGTCTGAGCAGCTATTGGTAACAGTGGACACGCACACAGGTGTGCTCCTTCCCTCAGTCCCACAGTATGACAACTGCCCCATCATCCCAGAGTTACAGGTGGCCCTCAACCACGACCATACAAAGCTGCACGAACTCATCTCAGAGCTCAGGTGAGTGTCCCTTCCTCCTGGCCACCTCAGGCTGTCACATACTAAGGGATTAAGAGGGTCAGGGTCTGTGGTGTTAACTAACTTGTACACTGCTTTCTTCATTTTTTATACTGACCCTAAAGTAAAGTGGATGTCACTTGTGACACTAACACTTTATTGCACTAGTCATACTTGATGTTTTTTAGCATTTCATGTATTACCTGTCCAAATAAAAGTGTAAATCACCTATCATACCATAAATGTCCAACAGGTATTGGTTGATGGTACGACGGACTGAAAAGACTCTGCAGCATCTCCCAGCCACAGCTCATGAGCGACTGCCCCTCATGTACTACACCTCCCACCCCCTCAATGCCCTCTCCAAGCATAAAGTGTTCATCACCTTCCACAAGCATCCAGGCTACGTTGTGGTGAGTTCACACAGGCTCATGCATGGAACTATAGATAAGACATTGAAGTGTGTTAGCATTGAATTAGCAGACACATCTAGCATATTGTTTTTTCATATTCTAGACAATCTTTTAGATACTGTCTTGAAATTCAGGTGAACATTGCAGTTACTGTCTGAATATACATTACTTTGGCCAAATGTGTGTTGTGAGTGGATGGATAATTTTTTTCAGCTTACCAAACACAAATCACAAAGGTATTTTCAAGCTATTCCAACATTAACTTTCCTCAAACTGTAACTTTATGAATGTATGTTTCTTGTCACTAGATTGTTGAGTTCCATGAGCGTGAGGGAAGCCCATGTGAGGTGGAGCAGAGCCTGTACTTCATGGTGGTGCGGCAGGCCAGTATTGAGGACAACCCAGATGATGACACAGTACAGACTGCCATTCCCAAGAGTTACCTGAGAGCATACCACCTGGTGAAGCTGGACTCCTTTGTGTGTACCCACGGTCCCTCTACCAAAGTTGATGGTGAGTCACTTCTCTCCTGCTAGTGCCTGTGGGCAAGAACAAGACTAAATTCTTATGTTAGGGGAGTTTAGCATGAAGAGTGTACCACTGTATTGGTTGAATGAATCTCCTTTCTTTATCTTGTATTTTATTGGCATGTAGAGCTCAATTTTCCTTGTAAAAAGTTTAGCACTGTTATCTTTTTCATTCTTGTTAGGTACTTTTACATATCGAACTTGTAATGAGGAATATTTTGATCAGTTTATAAGTTTTATATTACCTGTAAATTCTGTAACATATTATGCACTACTACATATGCAATCTTCAAATTATCTTATAAATGTAAATTTCTATTCATTTCTTCCTGTTTCATATGTTCACACCAGTGGTGGAGCCAGGTGAGCGAGCGCTGGGAGGCAAACGTAAGTTACTCCAGCGCGGTGAACCTGCCAGCAAGCGTGTCAAGGTCCCAGCGTACTTCCTACCTGACGTTGCCCAGTGTGTGGCCATGACTGATGTGAAGCTGCCTCTGACACATCTCTCCCTCAAGGTATAATGGAACACAAATAGAAAGGAGACTAACAATTATTCATATTTAAGCAGACAAAACCTCATTGAATTATGAATTTGTCACAAGTTTTGTTTAAATATTGTGTTGTTGATCATTGGTCACTATGTGGAGGCTACAGACTATTACTCTCTCTCTCTCTCTCTCTCTCTCTCTCTCTCTCTCTCTCTCTCTCTCTCTCTCTCTCTCTCTCTCTCTCTCTCTCTCATAATCTTGTGCGTTATAATTAATCCACGAAGCTAAACCGTTTACCACCCACATCTACCCTGACAGCTCCGAGAACACGGGGTTTTCAACACTGGGGAGCAGATAGAGGAGGGTGGTATGGGGGTGCTGCTGCGTCTCATTGACCTACCCAACACCGAGGGATTGTCCACCAGCACCATCCTCGCCCTGCGCAAACACCTTCTGTCTGCCTCCATCCGCATGCAGGTGGCAGTGGCCTGGGTGAGCAGTTACTATTATCATTAAGTATCTAGAGTGAGAGTATTCCTTTTCAGGTCATTCTGTTTGAACTATTATGCATGGAATTAAAGGAATGTTTTGATGCTGTGAGTTGTAATATTCACTCTTACTTGTAACAGACCAAGGTATTTTGTATGATAGATACTCTATTAATCATGTTACGTAAAATACCCACAGCTTCACTTGTAACAGATCAACATATTTTGCATGATCCTCTATTAATCCTGCCACACAAAACACCCACAGCAATTCACGGGGTCGAGGGTGTTTGGAATGGAATACCTCTTTACCAATTGCCCGGTGGTGAGCCAGCACTCCCGGGAGCAGGGACCACGGCGGGCCTGCTACTTCACCTACGACGTCACCGGTGCAGAGAATGTCAACACTACTGTAGAGGCAATTTTGGCTGACTGGACCTCCATAGCTAGGCTCTACCAGCTTGTGCTACAGTTTGCTGCTCAGCTGAAGGCATCCAGAGGTGTGTGGGGGAGCCTAGGTTAGTGCAGGAACTTGGGTAAGGATAGGATAGACATCATCATCATCATCATCATCATTATCATCAACATTATCATCAAGAGCATCCTAATCATTAAATATATATATATGTATAGTTTAGAACAGCCACCATATTAGCTATTTTACTCTGTAAGTATATTAGTCAGGTTGTGTTTATTATGTGATAAATGTTTCCACTACATTGTACATGCCTCTAACCAGTATTTGTATTGAATGATGTGCTTCTCCTGTGTGGGGGAAAGATATATGTACTGAGACGTGTTATCCTTTATTTTGATAGGTTTCAATGATAGTCCATACATATTTGTTTTCTTGTTAATTTTGGTCTTCACATCTCCATATGTCAGTAGCACATTCATCCAGACATTTCCATTATAACATTTTTATCCTTTCTACAAATAAGGTGTCATGTTATATCAGATTAAGTTATCTGTTCTGATTCCTTCACATTGTTTCTGCCCCTCACTTGCACAGCTGGCGTGGAGTCTGCAGGCAGCAGCAGTAGCAGCATTAGTAGCAATGTGCCAAACCCAAAGACACTGAGTGAGATGGTGAGGGTACGCTCATTCAACTACAAGTCCATCACGCTCTCCTACGGGCCAAGCTTTGATGCGTACTGTGTCCTGCGCTTTGTGCCTGAGAAGAAAGCCTTCGTAGTCAGCTTTGGTGAGTGTGGTAGTGAGACAAACACAAGTAAAAAAAGGAAAAGATTGGAATATGTATTTATATGTATATTACAGGTTTTCTAAATGTATTTGTTATGTGACTAAGATTAAATATCCATGTATTTCACAGGCATGAGTGGTGAGGGAGTGTGGGCCACCAACCCACACACACTGATGCAGGAGCAACTGCAGGAGTTGGTCAACCAGAATGGAGTGATGGGACTGGTAGACTTGGCCACTACCCTGCATCACACCTATCAGCCTCTCCTTGCCATCTCACAGCTTTCACCAACCCTTCACCTGGGAGTCATCGATAAGGTATTTTGCTTCTTGAATTTTAGTTCCTCTCTATTGCATTCATTCACACTGTTAATTTTCTATTGTGTGCTGCATGCAGTATCTTAATAACAGTGAGACTCAGATGAGGTTGTCAGGTGATTTGATGACTACCAGTGGAGTCACCTTAAAGAATGTTCTGAAGTTATTTTTCTCCCATTTTTCTGCTGCTGCCAGTGAACGTTGTTTTATTAAGGAGGTATTTGCCTGTTGTCTCTGCAAAAGACATTGGGTAATGTTCTTTCACAGATTGACCTTTATTTCAGTCTTGTGTGCCATACCTCCTTTTCTAACTCTCTTTATCCCTTGACAAACAGAAGAATAATCCTGTCAAGAACTTCACAATAATGCCGCAGTCGCCCACACGTGTCAACATCATCTACCGCAATGTGTACTGCCTCAATGTGGACCTGCTGCAGAATGGCCTCATTGCACTGCGGGATGGTGCCTACAGCAGCTTTGACACCTCAAAGCTGATTGAGGAATTCATACAGATACAAGGACTCAAGGTAATGGCATTCTTGTTGTTATATGGCATGTTCTAGGTAATATTCCCTCTTCAGCTCGCCAGTACACTTTTTTTCAATGGAAATATTATATTTTTTACTGCATTTGTTTTCTCTTACATGCCTGACATGGGATTCTAAGTTACTTTTAAATTTGTTCATTCAGAGTAAGAGTTAATGGGAGATAATTTGTGTCTTCTCATAAGAGACTAAGGATTTAGTTGATCTATTGCCAAGTCTATAATATTTTCAGCCTCATATAGAAGATAGTGATTCATATTATAGTGCCTTGTTATATTTAATGAGTCCTTACTTATCTACAGGAAGAATTTTCAAAACCCTGAAAGGTTATGTTTGTGTATCATTGCCTCTCTCTTCAGAACTGCTGTAACTGATTTGTTCTTGTCTCTGCACAGGCATTCCTCAGTAAGTACGTGGACGAGTCAGCAATCAACATCCGGCGGTCCCAGTCTGAGGAGGAGAACCCCCCAACACCCATACCACTGGATGACACCCTCTGGGCCACACACAAGGCAGCCTCCCCTGCCCGCCATGGCCCAATGACACCCCCAATCAGCTCCAACCCTCACACCCCTGCCAGCCCACACCCTGGTGGTATCACTCAGGTACGTGTCACTCTTTCTGGAATGGCACCAGACCCACTGAGGTGCCGGGGCCATGCTGAGACGAAAGTTCCATTTCTAAAGTTTAAGAATTAGAATTTTATTGTGTTGATAAAACTGCAATATAAACACTGAATTATTTGAAATACAACTCATAAATCTTTTAACCTCTACTTAACACTGATTTATATACCCATGTGCCTGATTCCTTGTATTGCAACACCCCAGACTAGTGGCCATGGAGGAGGGTTTGTTGCCAGCCCAGCACAGCCTGGTTTCTCCTTAGCCTCCCCACCACCACTGCCAGGCATGAATCCTTCCCCTGCTATGCTGCCCCATCCCTCCCCCGGCTCTGGCTTTTTGGGCTCCAACTCTCCCTCCTCAGCAGCCCAACATGGTGTGTCCTCTCCTGGGTTCCTAGTTCCCTCCCCTGCTGGTCCTCATTCTGTCCCCATGCACTCCCCAGCCTCAGCCATGATGCACGGTAAGCAAGCTCTGCCTTTCATCTTGATGATACAAACTTGAGTTATCAGTAGTGATGGTGAAAGTTATGATGTGAAATTCAGACTTAGTTATAGTTAAACTAGTTAGATTACCTTCATATTCACATGTATGTAGGTAATGTTTGTTAGCCATGTTTGTACAGATTTGATGTCAGCACCATGACTAATGACTTCTGTGAAAACCAGATAAGGTAGAACAGCTTGTCTGCCATTCTCTTGCCATCACTGTCTGAGTTTACGTGTTGATGTTAATTGCATGTATCACATTGGAAAATATATACAATGATCATCAAAATTTGGTGTGGTCTTATGTGCAGGCAGTGGAGGAAGTGGTGGACTGGGCAGCAGCTGTGGACCAAACCGAGTGCTGCCAAACAAACCCTATGCCGCAGCTGTCCCAACAACCCTTACCCATGATGCCTTCCACACCCTGTGTTCTCCCACCCCAGTAAGTACAAGGAGAGGGGAAAGAGGAAGAGATGGAGAAACATATGAAGAGATCTAAGTATGTATGAAATTTGTTTTCTTACAAAGTGATGTCTTGAGATACACACAAGATATTAAATAGATCCATTTGCTACTCCCTGCAGATGGAGGAGTCAGGTGGAGAGAACACCATCCAGTGCTTGCTTGAGCAGTTCTTGGGGATCACTTACATCAAGCGTCACTTCCAGCAGCTGTGCGAAGGCTGTGAGATGGTAAGTTATAGGATCTGTGCAGGCACCTGCTGGGTCTATTAGTACCTTTCGGATTCATTTTAAACACTCAAACTTGTACCCTACTCAGTCAGCAGAATTTTGAAGTAATATGGACTTCATAATGAAATGAGGTTCCTTTTATCTAGACCATGAAATTAAATTAAATAAGTCAATGAAGTGTAACTTGCTTTATTTGTGACTACTATATCACTACAGCCTCAGAAAGGACAAGCAATCACCTGTGACTCATTCATAATTCAATTCCTCTGCCATCCAGATGAAGGCAGTGAATGGAGTGGAACCAGGAAGTCTTCAGTTCAAGACAGAGACACTAGTCTGCCAGCTTTTGGTCCAGTCTAGCCCTGGCTACAGTCTTATCCTCAAGCTGCAGTCCCCAGCTGACCAATCTGAACACTGGACTCAGGAGGAGCTGCAGGTGAGAAGCAACTTTTCATCATACACAACAGATCTTCATTTCTAAGCATGGAAAAAGCAGTAGTAATTTTAGTGTCTTCTTAATAAAAGTGCATCTAGTTGAGAGAAATCAGCTCCTTGTTTTGTAGATATGTAACATCGAAAAAGGTATGTTACTCCTGCCATATAGACTGACTCTTTCTATTGCAGACCATAGAAAAATTTTTCCGTGTAAAGGTGCCAATCCCACCATACAGGCCATATGCTGTCCAGTCGTTTTATAACATCCTCAAGTTCTCTGCTCGGGTGCTCAGAGATTGTGTCAAGCTAATGCAACTTGAGCTGGTGAGTGGGGGGAAGCCTGAAGGACTTGTTGATTTGACTTAATCCTGGATAAAAATGTGATGCTGTCATCTATTGTCTTCTCCTTAGTGACCCATCACTACCTCATTGCAGAATCCCAGTCCTCAGCTTCAGCAGCAGATGAAATGGAACATCCAGTGGTGCCTCACCAATCCTCCTATCGGATACCACATAGCACCACCTGGTCTTCAGATAGTGGTGGTGTCACGCAGTAAAATCCTCCTCTTTGTAAGTAACATGTTGGGGATTGCTAAATCACACTTGATTAAGAATTGGTCATAAACTTGATTACCAGTCTGTTCATGATTTCTCTTACCCATGCTGTAATAATTACAACTTGCTTTGTGATTACAGTTCCAGCTGACCCGTGTGAACACTGGTGTTGGGGAAGATGGGTCTGGCTGCGTGATGCTGCCGGTGGTGTATGATTGCGTCACCAATAAGACTCAGATGGCTGATAATCGGCAGCCAGGAGCATCTCTTACGCTCACCAACCAGGTCATCAATGAAATCATGGCCCGTGCTCACCTCCAAGCAGGGGAACTTTGCCTCTATCCCTATATCCGGGAGCTAGTTTGTGGTCTTGCACTTGGGCCAGATGGGGCAGCCTTGGCTGTTGGTCCTCCACCACCAGCACCTCCTTCATCTTCATCCACCGTCACCCCTGCCTTAGGCTCTCCTCACTTGCCTTCTCCACATGTAGCTTCTCCCCACACCCCAGGCTCCTCAACTGCATCAGTGCAGGTTTCTGCCCCATCCCCAGCTATGATGTCCAGCAGTAATACAGCAACCTCAGCCTCAGCACATTACACCTGTCCGAAACCAGTATCCAGTGTGAGCCATGTGCCTACTGGGATGGGCACCATGCCTGTCATGGCTGGCAACATGAGTCAGAGTCATATGACTTCCATTGGTGGTGGAATCATGCAGAGTGGCCCTCGCACACTCCAGCAACCTGGCCAGATGACCATTGGCCCTGGAGGGATGCAAGCTCATGCAAGCATGCAAGCTGGACCAGGTATGCAGAGCAGTCATGGGATGCAGACCAACATGCAAGGAGGGCCTGGTGGAATGCAGGCTGGTGCCATGCAAGGACCAGGAGGTATGCAGGCTGCCATGCAAGCAGGCCATAGCATGCAAACAGGTCCTGGGGGTATGCAGGGACCAGGCAGTTTGGGTGGGCCTGGAGGCATGCAGCCAGGGATGCAGGCTGGACCTGGTGGTATGCAAGGACCCGGAGGCATGCAGGGTGGCCATGGGATGCAAGGAGGACCCGGAAGTATGCAAGGTCCTGGGTCTATGAGTGGCCCAGGATCCATGGGTGGACCTGGGTCAATGGGAGGACCTGGAACCATGGGAGGTCCAGGAACCATGGGACCAGGAGGTCGGCAAGGAGGCTTTGCTGGCAACATGATGAACCAGTTCAACCGATAAATCTAGCTGAGGGCTTAAACCAGGTACCTATTATCTTCCTTAAAAAGGGAAAGCTACCTGACAAGACGATTGAATTAGTGATCAGCTACTTTTAACATCTTTGCTAAGGGGGTTAGGGAGAAAACCAGGATGAATTTGTTAGTTATCATACCACTACACTGTACAGTATTGATTGATCCAAGGTCAGTCTTTTTTCTTGAGCCTTTTCAGGTTAATATATTGTGAAAGTATTCTTAAGACTATAAATAAAGAAAAGTTATTTTTATCCATCCTTAATTTCTCATTATAACTTTATTCTTTGACCAAGGTTGATATACCCTTTCTCATATATATTTATGTGTGTGTGTGTGTGTGTGTGTAAGGGTAAGAGCGAGGGAGTTGGGGAAGGGCAAAGGTAAAAAAAAAAAATGTAGAGAAAATTATAATACTGGAAAGGGAAAGTGTGAGCGGGTCTAGTGATGAGAGAATTACTGGTATAAGAGGCGATGGGAAAAAGGAATGGGCCTTGAATATTTCTAATGTGTGGGAGAAAACATTTGAGATTAAAATAACTGATGGTTTAATCACCAGGTGATATACCTGAATATATATATATATATATATATATATATATATATATATATATATATATATATATATATATATATATATATATGTGTGTGTGTGTGTGTGTGTGTGTGTGTGTGTGTGCAAAGGATTAGTGGATAGCAAGAGTTTCTGGTCCAAAAATTATTTGTTGAATGATGACAAGGATGCTGTGTTTCTTTTGAAGGATGTTTGGTTTCCTTTCCCATTCCATGGTGGTGGTGGTGGTGAGCAGCAGCGGCATGGAAGTTAGCGGGTCAAGTGATGAAGTTCAACAGTACGATGATGATTTTTTGAGCTCACTCATGTGAAGGAGGAAACAAAGGTGGATACAATCCAACTTGATATTATCTACACTACGCATCAGAAGCTAGAAGTAAGTAAACGCGTAATGCATTATTATTCTCTATTAATCGAGAATGGAAATGAGGGTAGTGGGACAAAATGTAAAGGATGGACTGGAATGCCAGTCTCCTCTGCGCGCCCTGCACTCTCCTTGGCGGGGGAGGGAGGGAGGTGCCGAGGAGGCTCAGGCCGTGCATGTGAATGCAAGGAGGTACACATGGTTAGGGTCCCGCTACTAAGTATGCCAGACGTGTGACGTGGGAGATGATGAGAAGGTGGAGCATGTGAACCTGGAGTGTGTGGGGCATGCCAGAGACAGGAACGAGATGATATTAGTGGGTTGAGAAAATGTCAGGGTGAAGTCAGAAGGGGAATGTATGGTGTTGCTGCTGGGATTGTGTGCAGAGACTAATGGAAGGTTGATTGAAGCTGTGAAAGAGCTCTTGGTGGAGGGAATGTGTCGTGGTAGATGCAGGAACTATAACAATGTGAAAGATGGTGTTTGTTTTCTGCTGTTTCCCCCTACAGGAGCTACTACCACTATAAAGGTCGCTCGCTACCTCTGAGCCATCCCGTCAGCTGTAGCATCAACACCAAGAATTGAAAGACGAAAGTTGGATGCATAATACCTTAGACTGAATCAATCATAAGATGTAGAACGAACACTAACTTCAATTAAATTGGAGAAACTGATTTCAGCGAAAGAGTGAACAGTGTTAATGTGGTTGTGAAAAAGAAAGATTACATTTTATATTAGACTGAATAATAAGGTGCTATAAGACAAAACCTTTTTTTTTTTTTTTTTCTTTATAAAAAACAGACAATATAGTCCTACCTTATTGCAAGTATATGTGTTATTTGTGTCTCAGTAATTAGCAGAGAATTAAATAGAGAAAAAAAGGAGCATATGAACCAAAGGAAGTTACCTGAAGAGTATAAGACAACAAAAAAAGAACCTGAAATACAAACAAAAGTGGGAGCCGATACAAAGGCATTGAATCCCACTCCTACTCTGGGGAGTGTATGGATCGAGCCGAGGTGGCCGCGCTGCGAGAACATGTCTGGTCGCAATCGATGTGTCAAATTACAATTACAGGTGTGACCCGGCGTCTGACGCGGAGATATGGAGCTCCTACAAACGGATAAGTTCTATATCTTCAATAAGGGAGAAAATTCTCTATGGTGCAACCGGAAAACTGGCCAATTCGAAGCTAAAACATGTGAGTAGAGTTTTTGTTTACATTTCATTGTCAGGGGCGGGTTGTGCCGTCAGCTGATGGTGACACTCGCGCTACCTCACGCCGCCCCACCGCCCCCATGCCCTCCTGACCTCACCTACATGCCATACACATACACATAGGCGCCACACACTAGATATACGTGATATATAGACACTATGTACTCCAACCAGTAATAAGCACCACGCCCTTACACACTGGTAGGTCAGGCCGCATTCACCCACCTCATATACCTGTGTACATCATTGAGTGAGGCTGGGTACAGATTACTTGTATACGTTAAGGGCCCGTCATCTTAGTTACCATATGGTAGTTAAAGGTCACAGGCATTATTCTCTCTCTCTCTCTCTCTCTCTCTCTCTCTCTCTCTCTCTCTCTCTCTCTCTCTCTCTCTCTCTCTCAAGATGGATAGGACAAGAGGCTGGAACATTTTATAAGAATTGGAGACCGACCTATTTCTTTTCTTCTTTGTTTTCTTTTTTTTTGGGGGGGGGGGGGAGGGGAAAAAATATAGTGCCTTCTTTATATTTCTTGTTTTATATCTTATTTATTTCCCTCATCACAGACTAACATGCAGCATTCCTTTGTCTTCAGGTTGGGACTTGGCATCAGCTGAAAACCCCACCTGTCTTGGCATTGTGCATCTCCTCCTCGGCAAACTCCAGATCCACCCAGGCAAGTCAGAAGGAAGCTTTTGTCTGATTGTATTGCTGATTATATATTATCAAAAGACTACTGTAACTGTAACTGATTTATATTTATCTACTTCAATTATATGGGGAGGTTGTTATTTTCTTTCTTTCTTTCTATCCTTCTTCTTCTTCTTCTTCTTCTTCTTCTTCTTCTTCTTCTTCTTCTTCTATCCCCATGTTAATGCATTGATTTATCTTCAGATTTTTCTCTTTTTTTTTCATTCTCCTCTTGCTTCTCTATGTTGGTACAGACTTGTCATCCCGCCTTGTGTTGGTGACTGGGGCAAGGAAGGTGGGGACTTTAAGTGAAGGTCAGAACGTTTACTGCATTACTCGGGTGGTGTTCCTGCCACTCTTCGCACCTCCTGACACTGAGCTCAACCTACAGCAGTGCAAAAAGCATGCCAACCATCCAGGAGGGTAATAGTTCCTGCATTTTTAACATTGTTCCTCTGCTTCTTACTGAAATCATAGAATTTTTTTTAACTTTGTTTATCTTATATTTAATTCTCAGTAGCAATTTTTCTACATATATATTTTTCCATCTTTAAGTGACTGGTAATGACTCAGTATGTGCTTTGTTTATTGACTGTACATTGATGCAATGGTTTCCTGCTTTATTTGACTAGATTGCTTTAGTTTTTAGTTTTGATTGAAATAGGTAGCATCTGTTGACACAGTTTTGGTATGTATTTATTAGTATTATAATTATGAAGTCCTTTTATATGTTGATGACTAAGCAGGTATTGCTCTTCATCACCAGCCCTGGAGGGGAACGGAAGCTGGGTTTGCCCTTTTCTGACCTGCAGCAGAAGGTTGCTCTCTCCAAGACCTTTGGGACCATTCGCAGTGTCACTTCCTCAATCAAGTCTGCCACTGTCAATGCAGCTGCTACAGCAGCAGGCCAGGTGAGAATTGTAATAACTATTGGCAATAATAATTAAAGGTTTAAAGAGGAAGAATTCCTTTGGATAATTTTTCTTATGCTAGAACACAAGCATGTTGCCACTATATATCTTATTGAGAAAAATTTATCTTTTTGATGATTTTGAATACTTTAAACATTTCTGTAATATAAGAATGCTAGAATATGATTTTTTTCAGTTTTTTTAAATTTCTTATTAATTTCCTGTTTTTTTTCCTTTTTATGAATTCTTGGTGTGACTCAAATATTGTCAGTGCGCAGGTAACACCACAACTACCTCCACAGGGCAGCAAGGTCCGCAGAGAGACTCGGGACAAGGAACGATATGAGCGGCGTGTGTTAGACGAGCTCAGCAAAATGTTCAATGACTCTGACTCTTTCTACTACTCCACGGATACTGACCTCACCAGCTCCCTCCAGCGGCAGAGTGACCCTGAGTATGACTCTGGCCTGCCGATGTGGCGCCGGGCAGAGGACGACTATTTCTGGAACAAACACCTGTTGGCAGATTTAATAGAGCAAGATGTGAGTTGGGATGGGATTACAAGGATTCTAAAGCTTCAACATTAGATTTTTTACATGCCGTTCACAATTCAAATGTAAATTCAATCTATTTCAATCTGCAGAATCCGAATCTTGACGTGTGGATAGTGCCAGTGATACAGGGCTTTGTGCAAACAGAATCAGTACCTCTTGAAGCAGCCCCAACAACCCCTGATGGATCACTGAAGAGTCAGGTGAGTCCTGTTCAGTAGAAAATTAAATATTTTGTTGTGAAATATTTCCTTCAAGGATTGCAGATGTCTAGATTATGAAAAATAGAAGAATGTTAATATGAAACTATATATATCAATAAAAAAGTGTATTTTTAAGCATTTTTAAGTGAAATATTATTACCTGTACTGCACTCCAAAGAACTGAAAAGAATATGTAACGTGTAGTACAATAGTTCTTCTTCAAGTAAGAAACATCCAATTATCAGGTAGAATCTCTTATTCAGATAAAACCCTACAACTGGGTATACATCCCCTACACATAACTTGAAAGTCTTGTGCTGCCTAACATGTTTCCTCATTGACATTTGTCTTTGTGCCACAGCAGCAAGACAAGTACAGCCTGACCTTGATATCTCGAAGGAGTCGCCACCGAGCAGGGACGAGGTACAAGCGGCGAGGGGTGGATGAGGAGGGTCGGGTGGCTAACTATGTAGAAACAGAGCAGATCGTCTCCTACTCCCACCACAGGGTAGCCTTTGTACAGGTGGGTGTTGCTGCATTGAGAGAGAAAGAAAAGTGGTTGTTTTCTTCCATGTGTGATGACCATGAGGGTCTTTGCTCACCCACAGGTCCGAGGATCAGTGCCCGTGTTCTGGAGTCAACCAGGGTACAAGTATCGGCCACCTCCTAGGCTGGACAAAGGTGACTGCACAACTCCTCCATTCCTCTTACTTGTCAGGTTTCTGTCTACAATATGCCTAGCAGTTTGCATTCTATTTAGAGTGAGGCTAATTTTTTTATAGGTATGAATGGCTGTGATTTATCAGTGCATGGATAGAGATACAGCATGATAACCCAACCAGTGGATCCCCATGCATTTCTTTTTCTATAGTTCTTTCTCCTATCTTTAAATCTTTCCTTCCCAAGATCCAACAGAGACTGCAACTGCCTTTGGCAAGCACTTTGACGTGGAGGTGAAGCGCCACGGCCACGTCTCATGTGTAAGCTTAGTAGAGCAGAGTGGCAAGGAGAAGGTGATAGCTGATGCATTCCTCAACAACATCCTCACTCTTGACTCCCCTTCACTCACCTTCGTCACCTTTGACTTCCACGAATACTGGTAAGTGCCATCAATTTTACTAGCAAAACTCATCTTCTGAAGTGGATATTGTGTAATCAGGCCATTATTCATTATCCTGTTTCTGTGTAGCATACCACTTTCCTAGTCATTGCAGTCTCATTGATTTGATTGTCTTTAATGTGAAAACTAAGAACCTTTGCACAGAAATGCTCAGTTTTAATAGTTTTTTGTTTGATAAATGCTTATATTGCATCAAGATGTTGCAATTAAGCTACTAGATACCACATTTACTTGTATTATTTGTAATGCTTTAGGAATAAGTACATAAAGTTATGGTCATTAGGATGTTTAACTGTTTTTTTTCTTGCTCTTTCCTCCAGCCGAGGCATGAGATATGAAAATGTGTCAGTCTTAGTTGAGGGCATTGAGGAGCTGATCACCAAGATGCTTTACTGCTGGGTGGATAAGGAAGGCACCATCTGCAGGCAGAATGGTGTCTTCAGGATAAACTGCATCGACTGTCTTGATCGAACCAACGTAGTTCAGGTGTGGCTCGTCACTCATTGATTCAAGATTGATTGATTGGTTTAATGATTCACTGTCTCATTCATGTGAAGTGACATATTAGAAAGAAACAAAAAGCAATGCCAATGTAATTATACTACTCAAGGGTTGCAAGTGAAAGACAGGAAAATGCACCTTGCTCTTGTATCCTTTCATCTACACTTCCACTCAGGTTAGGAAATTTGATAAGTATGTGATGCTTTCTGAGAATAATATCAAGTAGGTAGTAGTAATCTTATGATAGTAATTTCTTTAATAATATCACAATAGAATGTAAATTACTACCATTGCTCTTATGATAACCTTTATTCTGTGTGTGTGTGTGTGTGTCTGTGTGTGTGTGTGTGTGTGTGTGTGTGTGTGTGTGTGTGTGTGTGTGTGTGTATGCATGCATGTATGTGCAGACAGCCATTGCGAAATCTGTGTTAGAGAGTCAGTTTGTGAAGCTGGGCATGATCCCCCCGGAGCACCCATTGCCGCCCGCCTGCCGCTCCATCCTGCAGGTGATGTGGGCCAATAATGGCGACACTATCAGCAAGCAGTATGCTGGCACCTCCGCCCTCAAGGTCAGATATCTCGGTGTTTGCATGAATACATTTTTGTGTTTTGGATTATTTTCTAATACAAATTTGCTTCAGAATTTGTTTACCATTCACTTGTTTGAATTTGCCTAGATTTGCTTATGTATATTAGCTTAATTAGATGAATATGTGTTTGAAATTCATAGTGCCATAGAATGTTCTAGTAGCCAAAAAAATATTTAAGATTCTAAGGAGTATCATGATTCCTGTGTGACTTTTTTTACAATGAGAAAAATGCTTAACCAAAAAATATGTATAATTTGTTATAAATAGAATTAAAGAATATATATAAGGCAGAGTTGGTTGGGCTTTTTCAGGGGAGGGCGACATGTAGGGATAAAGACAACTGCAGGTCCTGTGGTTGCAGTCATCCATCAGAGAACGAAGGCAATAAATGATGGATGTAATGTAACTGTCAGTACTGTTACTGTTTCTTACCTATGTTTGTTGTCTTCCCAACATCAGATTGTCCATTACAATAAAAAGCCCACTTACTCCATGCTTTTTTCCTCTGTCTCTGCTTTGCCCAGACTAGGAAGCAAGAACAGAATTTAAAACTAAATTTCTTACTTCTGCAATTTCCTTTACAAAGCATTTCCCATTAAAAGTTTGAATGAGGAGATTTATGCTACGGAAAAATGAAGAGGCCTATCAAAATTTTTTATAGATATAACTCATGTATTGCACGGATCTTTGTGAGATACAAGTTCCATACTGTACATAAAGTTAGGCTCATGTCCTTGTTTTGTAGAAATTCTTGTCTTGTGTTTGCTTATGGTAGCTCTGCTTGATGCTAATCTGTTTGTTCTGCCTGTTAGAGTAATTGTTTAACATTTTGATGTAAGAGTGCCTGTAGAAGTTATTTTTGTATTCTTTTGCTTTATATAGAATTAAAATTTGCTCATTTTCTCAAGCATGGTTTCTTCACAGCTTGCTTTGTGAAGACAGTAATGATCCTACTACATGGAATCATCTAATGAATACAAAATATTGATATGTATAAAAGAACTACAATGATCACTAGTGCAATCCTCTGTTGCTCACCACAATTCCTCTACCTTCATTTTTTTAGGGAGACTTCACCCGGACAGGGGAGAGAAGGTTTGCTGGGATGATGAAGGACGGCATGAACTCTGCCAATAGGTGAGTGTTGTGATCAGAGGGGAAAGGGTGGGGAGAGGGCTGGACAGTTCACAGGAAGACTATAGCAACAGCAGCAGTGCACACTTTGCTGCTAATTCCAAGAGCTGTATGTACTGCTTTGCCTTGCTTTGAGAGGTATTATCAAACTAGTACTGATGTGAAGGAGAAGCAGTCAGAATTTTTTTTATTTGTTCATGCTTTCAATGTTGTTTTCAACACATAAGCACTGGTAAATTTTCAGAGATGGATTGTTTTTTTCATAACACATCAAAGCATATGTAAATGCCGCAATACACTGTAAACAGGTGTTGTTGAATATTTAGTTTTATGTTTGTCACAAATGTATGAGTTGAGTGTATTTAGTTGTTTGTACATGCGTCAGCTTGTGCAAACTACAAGCTACTGTATCTTGCATTCAGTCATCAAGTGTAAATTGGCAAGATGATTGTTATGTGCGACAATGCTTCTGGTGCTATGATTGGTCTTAGATTATTCTCAGTAAATATATACATATACTCTAGTACAATTCAGGAAAATGAATATACAAACTTGGAAAGACCAACAATATATTCCTGGGCATGCATTTCAATTAACAAGTATGTTCTTTGTGGCAGGAATTAACCTTTCCTTATTTTGTAAAACTCAAATTCTGCTGATTATTTAACTGACATTTCCCAAGCAGCTCCAGCTCTCATCAACTGCAAAATTTATTGTCAACTTGCGTTGGATGCACATTATGTATGTGAACTAGAGTTCTTGAAGATTGTGAAGCAATCACAAATATAATAGCCATGTAGGAAAATGATGACTTCACATTTTATTCCAACTCACATTTTAGGAGTTATTGAAATCTCCCTTTGTATGACTTTTGGGTGCAATGATTAGTAAATTGGATATTCATTTTACATTAAGATTACTGGAATGTTATGTTTTTTATATAAACTATCAAACAACATTATGTTCCTAAGTGTACTACTATATTCTAAATTAATCACTTGCATTTGGATTTTTTACCTGCAGTTTTACAATTTTGCATTACATGGAGCAGATGTGATACTCTCTGGAAGTGAAGATTAGCCTGAAAATTTACTTTAAATTTCAACTTTTAGTCATGTCATGAGAGTAAAGGTTTTGGGATGAATAGAGCAGTTTTTGCAGGTTACCTGCAGTGTTTTATGAGTCGTTTTAAAATGATAAACTATAGAGTATGGCAAAGTAAGACAGTGCTCTTACATTTTTTAATTAACATTGCCCAGTATTTCATTATTCTGTACTCTTGTAATGTTTATTCACAGCAGGAATAAGGAAAACAGTATCCTTTCTCTCTCTCTCTCTCTCTCTCTCTCTCTCTCTCTCTCTCTCTCTCTCTCTCTCTCTCTCTCTCTCTCTCTCTCTCTCTCTCTCTCTCTCTCTCTCTCTCTCTCTCTCAATCTATAAAAAGGGACATTCTAGATTTTGATGTATTTCTGTTACAGATACTATAGGAATCACTTTCTTGACACTTACCGACAAGTAGCCATTGATGTGATGCTGGGGTTGGAGCTCTCAAACAGTCAGTGGCAGGAGATAGACTATGTCGAGACTTTGCTCAGTGTAGCAGGTGCCTTAATGCCTATTGGTCCGCCAAGTTACATGGCCGAGATCGCCCCGGCCAGTGAAAAATACCTAGCAAGTGCCCTCTATTCCCTCTCCAGGTTAGGTTCAAAGCTGCTAGGGAGGGCCAAGAGGGTTGCTCGGTCCTCCCTTGCATCCGCATTTTTGCCTGCTTTAGTTCTTGTGCATTTTTTATAACTTAAGAGATTGCTTTCTTTTCACTGATTCACTCACATGAAGTGTGTCTTACAGTACTATCTAAGCATCCACTGTGTTTGCTTTCTCCCATTAACAAAGCTCAGGATGTCTTGCAGACCCCTGAATCCCTTTTTAACTTTCCACCACATAATGTAACCTTAGCACAGGCCCTCCATTCCCACACACTAAAAATTGAATTCTAATGCACATACCATTTTTACATGTTGTAAATAACTTTATTATTGAATTTTACTACTATGAGTTTGTAATATTTTATGTGAATTCAGATGTCACATTGAGAGATTGATTAGACATAATAGTAGATTAGCTCAATGTAGTTCGTCAACCATTTTTCACATAATTTCTACATCAGCTGTACTGTAAGAGAGGGAGTGGGTCATCTGGGTGGGTGTGGGAAGTTACCAGCCTGTATAAAGAGTTGTGAGGGGCTCAGGATGGCCTCTCTTTGTTGCTTCCTGCTGTTTAAGTAGCATTGCATTGTTACCATAAGAAAAGCAGTTGATTCATTTACACATGGATGAGACTTAGGATTTCAGGAATGTTACTCTAAAATCTAAAAAAATGCTAGCTGTGGACTTTCAGAATTTGTCACCTTTTGGCAAGCTGTCTCCTGTCTTTAATGAGTTGGTTCATTTATCACCTACACTTTGCTACACAGAATGTAAGATTGAAGGGATGTGTGTGAAGTTCTTGCATTTAGCACTATCATCAGTTGATGTATATACCCACTGTAAAAATGAGGAATAGACTTGTTAATAACAAGATATTTACAGATATTGATTACTGCACTTCCTTTGCAGTCATTTGCATGTAGTATGGTCACCATCATTCATGATCATCAACTGTTCATAAGTCTCGTGGGTACAATCATTGTTTTACATGAAGTTCATTTAGTAGATTACTAATTAATAAGTGTTATATTAGTGTAGATGATTTATTGAGTATATTGGTGCTTTCCTTGTTACTTGACATACTGTACAATCTTTGCACAAAGGTGTAAGTTATCAATGATTTTTATTCTAGGGAAGTATTTGATTAAAATAATAACTCGTTACCATTTCAGCATTGCATGGTTTTCTTCTTTTATCTTTTTTTTTCTTTTTGAGAGGCTTTGAATGTAAATCATCTTTATATAAAAATGCCAGTAAAATTTTAGTACCAATCTCTTACTGGATCTGTGCCATTCATTATATTCTTCATATATACATGTAAAAATATCCGTTACATTCACTAAACGTCTTCCTGTCCCATCGTTACCATAATCAACTATGAATCACATTAAAAGATTTACTGCCCTAGAGGAGTGTTGTAGACTTTGGGTACTGTTGATAAGAAAGGGAACACACAAAACAAGGACTGAGGAAGAGGATTCATCAGCATAAGAAATAACTGAGGTATTCATCTTCCTCTGCTTACAGGTATTACATGAATCGTTTCAAGGATGCCTACAGACAAGCAACTATTGACCACCTACTGGGTGAGTTGTACTTGGTGTATTATGCATGCTATTCAGCAGAGTACATACTGGTGTTTCAATGAATCCTAGGTATATTCTAGGAATATACTAGAATATCAAAAATGCATTAAATCAAATTATTGAGTTGCATTGGCTCTGCCAGGTACAGTACATGGTTTGTCAAGCCTCTTGCATTGCATTGTATGGGAGAGTCACTATTCCAAGTAATAATGTTATCATTGAACTCAAAGGAAAAACTACCATTTAAACCAGATTTTGATAAAGCTCATTTAATCTCAGAACACATACTGTATAGGAATTATTATAGTTGATTGTGTAATTTGCAATATGTAGCATGTCACTTGTGTGCTACACCTGCCATACTCAAGACAAGAATTCCTACTCCAAATGCACAACTATCTTGAGGAAGGGAAGTGAAGTTAACTGGACTCCATGCACAGGTAACCCAGTGACTGAGGACATCATGAACCTTGAGGCCTCAGGAGAGGAGGAAGAGTCCTCCATGACACCTGAGCACGTGAAGCATGTAATTGATGATTGCAAGAAGCTACTGGTGCCTGACGCTGAGACCATCCTGGGGGCGTGGGGACTCATTGATGCCGACCCATCGTACGTCACCCTGGAGAGAGCTCACTTGTTTTTTATGACTATAGTTAGTGTAAATTCAGTGAGTCAGATGTCACCTACTTTTTATTGTCTTGAGCATTAGCTATGTGGTGACAGTATATTATTATTCATCTATGCAGATGTTATTTATTTCATTACTGTTATTATCATCATCTTTATCATGTTTTACATCATTGTTCGCTTCAATTTATCATTCGTTATTTCCTGAAAGCTTAGATTTGAGGTGGCCTTTCTCACCTTGCTTGTTTCTCTTGACACTCTCTCTTCCTGGCAGGACTGGCGACCCAGACCAAATCGACATGGACATCATCCTGGTGCTAACCCGAGACTCCTATTACGTTGCCCAGTAAGTATGTCCACATAGCACTGCCTTGCCCACCACCACCCTTTCCCTTCTTTTCATTAGGAAAGTGTACAACATTGATGTGTTTATATGTGTTCCATGTTAAGAGGAAAGTGTCTTAGGATATATTACTTGTGAACTGTAAGATAAGATTATTCCAATTCAATCAAAATTGGTGTGTATGATTTTTAAATTACCTTTTTCCCTTACATTACTCTTTTGTCTACTTTGCATATTAGATAACCAGCCTCCCTTCTGTGTGTTCAGATTATTTTATTAATTTTTCCTATTAGAATAACCAATAGCAAACTTCCTTTTTTATATTCTAATTGTATTTACAGGAGAACCATTAATGAGGAAGTAACATGCATGATCCTGAATTTTGAAGTGTACTTCCTTGCTGTAGTCAAACGGATGTACAGCAGCACTGCCTGGCCCTGGAAAACTCTGTGCATGTTTCTATTATTGTTTTTTCTTTACATCTGTAACAGTTTAAAAGTCGACACACTAAAGAAGCCACTTGTTTAGTTGTTAACAAAGTGCTACAGTAATACTTAAAATATTTAGTATTTCTTCTTATTATGTGTGCTTGTGTATTTCTTGGTCCATGTGCCAGTGCATCCCATCCGGTCATCAGTTGTGCCCACCACATGCTGAATGATTGAATTTTTGCTCTCAGATATGACGAGGAGACTGACCAGATTTTACACTATGAACGAGTCTCTCTCATTGACCTGGAGAAGATTGAAATGGGTCCTCACACATGGTGAGTCTCTACTTTCTACTTGATTGATTTTCTTGGGTTTAAAAGACTAATCACATTCTTTCCATTCACTTTAAAACATTATATAACATCACTGTCCTTACATCAATTGTGAAAACAGACAAGAGAGATACATTATGGAAATGAAAACGTGTGAAATTATTCCACCCATTGTGGAACCAAGGAGAGGATGTAGGAATGAAAATGTCAGTGTAATTACAAAGTAGATGATACAGATTTAGTGATATGGAGTAGATATTTGAAAAGAAATAAAGCATGTTCCATTTTGCATGAAAGGTAAAATGGTGATAGACACAAGAGGGGCTGGAAGACTAGACAGCTTCTCATATCAACACATACATATTTTTATGTTCTGTAAATTCTCATTGATTGAAAAAAAATGGCCAGTGATAATAACTACAACTGATTCTACCATCACAGCCAGGCCATGTTCAAGCAGTCCCGGCCCCACCAGTGCATCCGCTTCAACTACCTGGTGGATGGCCAGGGTGGCTACTTCCACATGCTACGCTCTATGAACATCCGTTTCTTCAACAACATGGCCATTCCTATCAAGTCTGACGAGGAGACTGTAGGTTAGTGTCTTGTATTACTGGTTCTCTGCTCACTGTTGTTGTACTTCATAGGTGAAAGAGACTGAGATACAAACATGCAGTATTTTACATCCATAACCAGGTACAGGTACAAGTCTGGGTGGCATCAGGTACATTTTGTGTAATATACGGTTGTTTTGTGAAAGAACCATTTGTAGGATGCATACTGAAAACAACATTCTTTGAAATATTTGGTAATGTAGCATGGTAGTAGTGATTTTTCAAGCTCTGAACTATTATTCATTTGTATCACCAACAGAATCGGTGAAAGCCATTGGAGAAACATTTGAGGTAGCCTGTCAGATGATGGGATGTGATGTTTTGTTGACAACTGGCAAACTGGAAAAGAAGAGAAGTAGGGGAAGAAATCAACTAGCAAATATCCTCCACCCATTGGCTTCTCTCACCAAGACTTCTCCTGACACACTTAAAACTGCTGGTAAGCAGGAGAGAAATCACTTACTCTCATAATGTATCCTTAATTTTTATGCTTTTCAATTTGCTGTTTATCAGCATTCATTTACCTTTCTCCCAGTGTCTCAAAGTTATTTTTCTGTCTGTTGGAGGTGAGAATTGGATGGAGGTGTGACCACACTCAGTTCAGAATTTTGCTGTTTGATAAGTGTAATGTACAAGAATATGCTAATGTGATCAATGGCTAAACATGGATGTAGAGTTACACCTGCATTTTATAATCCTCATGCTTACTAACTTGTGCCATATATTATGGTGTATGAAATTAGGTTGTACTGTTGTGCTGACTGCCATTATATTGTGAATTGTAAAGAAAATTGTGTGGATTGCAATATCTGGTTCAACTTGTATATAATTATAGTCCCAAGTAAATTTACTCGTATTACAGGCATCTACAAAGTTATTCATATAACTAATTAACAGGAAAGGTAAAGTAGAAGCATAAAATCTTTACAAACTAAAGCTATACTTAAAGTAGAATCATATATCCAAATATAATTCCTGATTGTGAAGTTAAGATATCGGATCAGAGAGTAAATGTGCATGTGTGCTTTCTTTGCCCAGGGAGCCGCGCTTTTACCAATGTTACATCAGGGCTTGCCAGACTGAATCCCATGTCTACTCTGCGTATCAAGCGACCTTCCTCTGTCACTGGTCACCAACCATCAGCCAAGTTCTATATGCAGGTAATGACGAAGAATAAAATTGTTATTTTTCACTGACCTTCAGTAGGAAAAGAGAAAAGTAAGTAAGGTGGCAGTATTTCAGAGAGGTGTTGTGCAGAATGATCTTCCCAAGATTATGGATATTTCATGTTCCAAGAGGAGCCATGATAATAGGTATTTTAATAAGTTGTATAGGCCAGATACATTGTCTTCTCATTTGCATTAAGCAAATAATTTTCTTCTCCAGAAACCACCAGTGTGTGTGCAGGATGTTGGACAGGATGAGTTGGCATCCCTGGGTGGAATTGAAACCCATCTAGCCTCATGTGGGGTTTTGGCCTCTAGCCTCATGGCTGCAGCATATCCTCCAAGGTACCTCTCGCCCCCATTAGCACGTTGCCAGAGTGATTCAGCTCTCCTTCGATCTCATCCAGGAGAACAAATCCCAGCCAATCCTTCCCCCAATCCTGAGATCCTGGTGAGTGGCACTGTAGAGGCCTCTCATTCACCATCCATCACTCCAACCTTTGGGGGCCTCTCTCCTACTCTCCTGATGCAGAGAGTGCGGAAGATCTCCCACTCTTCTGATGAGGTAGATGTGAGGGAAGAAAGGGAAGGAGGAGTGGCCCGAGCCTCTTCGGCCACCGACCTACAGCTCCATCTTCCCTCCAGTCACTCAGAGGGACACATTGGAACATCATCAGGTTTAGGAAATACAGGAGGAGAGCTAAGTAGTTTGGTTTCTCCTCTGTCCTCTCTTAACAAGGAAGCAGTGCTGGCGCCCTTCTCAGTACTGGCCCGAGGAATGCAGAGTCTGGCCCCGGGGGCAGGGCGGTTGGCTCGGGGCATGCAGAGCATCGGAGTGAACTTGGACCCCAGGCGTTTGCGTGCACAGCGACAGAGACAGCTGGAGGAAGATCCAGTAATGAAAGAAAAGAAGATGCAGTGTAAGACAAAGATAATTCAAATTTGAATTATTGAAGTAAAGATGCATTGTGAAACAAATTTTATATTAATTTTAAATTATTGATGCTTTTTCCTCACAATTCAGATTTGGTGTGGTGAGCATTTATGTGGCAGCCAGAATTTATATTTACCCAAGAGGGAAAGAGAATACCCTTATATCAAAATTTTGAGCTTTACAGGTTTACAAAATGGTACGGAAGTGAAAATATCAAGATGGAAAGATTGATGATTAGGTATGGTATATATATATATATATATATATATATATATATATATATATATATATATATATATATATATATATATATATATATATATGCATGTATATGTATGTTTTGAAGCTCAAATGAGCAATTCTCTAAATTAAGAAACCTCTTGTAAAACAGGAGATTTGAGTCATGAGAAATAGTAATACTGGTTTCACATGCTCCACAAAAATTGAACCAGTATTTAGGCTATTATTCTTGTGTGCAGGAAATAACAGTGAAAGAAATACAGTTTGAGCAGAGCAGCAATTACAGTAATCATCGAATTTTGGCAAAGAATCTTATGATAAGCTTGACCTTCGAAAGACTGTCAAGGGTTTTGTTTAAAATCATTGAAATAGGTATGTCACATTTCTTAGCAATATGGTTCAAATGTGGACCTTTTATGAATATAATGGCATTTCCTTATATAAAGACAATACAATGAACCAGAATGTCATGGTAATAATGCAAAATGCTGGTAATGTGTCAGGTATTTATAAATCTTTTTAACCTTGCTAGTTCTTAAAAGTAACTGCTCAAAGAGATGTGAATTGACTTAAAAACATTCCAAACCAACTATCTCTTCACTGATCTCACTGGACTTAGGTTTATCCACCAATATTTTCCTCCCTCAAATTCCCCCTGTTGGCCTGGTTTTATGTAGGTCTTCCATGAGCTCCTCTCCTCCAGGGTGTCCGGTGGGGCCCAGCACCCGGGGTCCTTCATCCTCAACACATCCCAGGAACAGTTCAGATGCAATGATAGATTTTGTTTTGTAAAATAGTACAGTATATGTAATTATATTTTCATGTATATAGAGAAATGTATGAACATATACAAAAAGTATATTAGCACTTTTGCAGAAAACTCAAGAGTCTAGTGTAGAAAGAGGTAGTGAAATATTTTAGCATGATCAGTATAGGTTTTTGTGGTAAGAAACACAAGGTTTTGAAACACAGATATCACTTTTAGTAGATATCACTCGCAGCTTTCATTTTTTTTAGAATCCATCACATTTTTCTTTCTATAACTTTTCTTTTTTCTCATAATCAGACTAACTTCTGGAGCACGCGAGTGTTTGTCAGGAGCAGGTTTTGTTATTTCCTGCTTCCTTGGCTTCATCCTGTGGAGCATTGACTAGCTGTGAGGTGTTACTTCATTTCCTGTTGATTTTTCCTTACCTTTTCTTCATAGATCTGTTAAATCATTATTTTATAGTTTTGATAGTCACTTAGGAGCTTGAGTGAAAGATTGACCCTAAACACTGTAAGACTATATCAACAGTATATCAGAAAGTCAGCCATTCATATCACTAAAATGTATTTATCTCTAGAGTTGTCATAAATGTCTTAGTGCCACAATTAATGCCACTTGTTCTACTACTGCCTTAGTAACCAAGCAGTGTATATGAAGCTATTTGCCATGTGCCATCCCTTCCCCCACACTGTCTGAGGGAGCCTCCTGTCACTGTCACATTCCCTTTAGTACTCAGATTAAGCTTTTGCTTTTACTTATCTTTGTATGTTGATATAGTTCTTCTAGATCTTTTTTTAGGCATCAGGGGAACCTGTTCTTGTTACATTCCTGCTTAGGTTAGTAGAGCATAACCTAGCAAAATAGAAAAGAACTGTAGCTGTCAAAATACAGAAAAAACTAGTAGAACATCTTAAAAGAGTTTATTGCAAACTTGTACACACACACACACACACACACACACACACACACACACACACACACACACACACACACACACACACACACTTAGAATGTTTCCCTTAACCTGCAACTTGCTTCCTTTTCCTTACATAAATATTTGCCCTTTTACCTACATTTTGTGACTATGCCTTCTGTGTACACAGAGAGCAATATCCAGGAAACTAAGAAGAACAAACAATCCAACCCAAAGAAAATAAACTACCACTGTGCAAAAAAGTATTTGAAGTACTTATAGCACTTGACTCCTTAATGGCTGTTCATCGTCTTACATTTCGTTTATACATAATCTTGTATTCATTCAAGTTACAAAAAGTTTATGGATTAGTATTTATTCTATTAGATCTGTATCAGAGGACAAGGTTGTAGAGTATACTTGACATTGCAAGTAATATTGTGTTCTCTATTTACAGTACATATGTTTGAAGAATGTAAATCAAAATATGGCCATTATAGAGAAAAAATATATATATTTGTGATTTGAAATAATGCAACTCTGAGGAGGCATTTTGTACTGTTTTTTATCTTTTATTTATTTATTTCTATATTTAAGTTGAATCGGGATTCACATTACATGTGCTAAGTTGGATTCCATCCATTGTATGAATTATGACTGTATTTAGGTACAGGATCTCATTCCAGCAATGTTAATTTTTTCTTGCTGCCATAAGGGATAAATCTCTATATACTTATGGAACATACTTGAGGGTGGTCAGGCTTCATAAAATAGATACTATTTGTTTATGTAAATGACACAGAAGCAAGGATAATGAAAAGGGTACTTTGAGTATTTTCATTGTTCTTGTTTTATACATTTTCCTCATTAAGTTACAGTCTGTACTCTTAACGATCACTAGACCATGAGAGGTTGAAGTAGCGTCAGTCCAGTTACCTTAAAAGTCACAAGAGATAAGTGAAAAGACATGGCAGTTACCCCCTCTTGACTCCACATACATTCACCTTACATACAGCTAGATAAATGCAAACACACACACACACACACACTAACATATCAACTTGAGTATTACATTGAAAGTACTATATAAACACATGATAGCCTTACAGTAACTCTTTAAAGGGCAAATTCAATCAACAAAGGTAGTAAGAGTGAAATTTCTACTGCAGGGTTATATGCGACGTGTCAGCTGCACAATATCACCTCTGTCAACTGTTGCATAGCTAACAATGCTTAGATCCTTATCACAGCTTTTTTTTATTTTTTTTATTGGGTTCCAATTTCTAGCTTTAATAACTTTATACTGTAAGTACCTTAGTTTTCTTATGCTAGCTTGCCGTTATCCCTCAAACCTCAGGATCTGCATGTTAAGTTAAAGAAGAATAAGGTTGCAGATTAATTAATACTCAACATCAGTGAACCCCTGCCCAATTCTGTATTGTAATTGCCTATATATATATATATATATATATATATATATATATATATATATATATATTTCTGGGTTGTGCTGCATAAAAATTATTCCTCATGTGGCATGGTAGAATATCTTGTTATCAACCTGCTCATTCTATGGTAAACCCTGTAGTGGTTGTTTTTCAAAACCTCAGCTGCTGCATAGAGGCTTTCTCTGCTCTGCACATTCCCCATTTTATACAGGTCCTTCACATGAACAATAATACATTTTCATCATGTGTTCCCATTTAATCTAAAAGTATACTGATCACATAACTCATATTGAGAAAACATGTTCAACAGATCAGATCACTGTGACAGTGACATGTAAGTGTTTGTCCACAAGTACATTGTGGCAAAGAGGTGCTGAAAAGTTGAAAGTAATGGCCATCACAGTTTTTCATTATCTAGGAGTGGTTATAAAAAAGTTGATGTGAAGCATCTCATATATCATTACTGAATCAGTGTGTCTTTATTGGAAATGGCATTTTGATGTTTAACCTTAAAAATTTTGTTAATTCATCAGGAGAGTGATGATAATAGAGTAGAAGAAAGGATAGCAGAGTTGAGGCCTGTGAACAAGTAGCTAGTTTGTGGTGAGGAATGTCAAAACTTACTAATTAAAAGAAAATAGGAACTTGCTTGGCTTGAATAAGTCTTTGTATCAACATCTCTCAGTGTTGGTGCTGTCTGCTTAAGGAATATGGAAGGAGTCTGTCACACCATATTAAACTTCTAAATGAGCTTAGAGAAGCAGGTTTATGCATTCTCCAATGGTATTTTTATATTCCATCCACATTGTGTACTTCTTAATATGTGCAAGAACCACTCATTGTCACAGTATTTTTATATGTAGTTTATATATATATATATATATATATATATATATATATATATATATATATATATATATATATATATATATATATATATATATATATATATATATATATATATATATATAATTTCTTTTTCTTTTCTTTTTTTTTCTTTACTTGGTCCTTCACACCAGCAGTTTGTGTGGGCTATGGGAGTGTCAGCTTCAATTCTTTCAAGTTGACAGACAAAAGCAGGAAACATTGATTTCATGCCAATATTGTATGGTCATTAAACCACACCTATAGCAATGCTGCATGTAATCAGGTGTGAACATTTTGTGGATTACAGATGATAGAAAGTTTGTGACATTCTTGAAATATTGTTCATCATTTGCATATGTCAATCTAGTCACTGATAAAAGCTGTAGCATAATTCAGAAGTGATGATTTTCTATTAGGATCTCCTGAGCACTTAATAAAGAGTAGAACATTATTTTAATGTGAGATTTGAAGTCTCCACTGTTTTAGCCAATGACAAAGCTACACTGTATATTGAAAAGTTAACACCCAAAGATGCATAAAACATCCAAAATGGAAGCCATGCATCCAAGTTGTTTAGCTCTTATGGCTTGAGCCAAAATCAAACCTCTCACATATTATTATGAAGATCTGTTAGAAGTGGTCTGTAGACCTAAACATTTAATTTGTAATAAAACGTAGAAAGTAAAAAAGATACACTTGATAAATTGATATATACTTTCCATGTGATGTAGACATGATAACTACATATACTTCACTTTGGAAAGGAAAGTTTAAAAAGAAAGATTTGTTCATAGTATTATACAAGTACAGTAAACCCTCAATATAACAATCCTGAATAAAATGAATCTCAGATATAATTAACCAAATTTCCTGGCTGAACTTCGTTCAGGTTTAACGAACAGAAGCTCGTTAAATCCAATGGTTAGTTTGGTCGTCCCATCATGATCAGTCAGGTAAGGATTACATATCCATGCAATACAGTCATTATATACGTATTTACATGTACAGATTAACGAACAAACCATCAGGTATAACGAACTTGGTTCCTTATTCCCATCACTTTTAATGACCATCAGATTTAATGAATTTTCAGCTTTAATGAATGAGTCTCATTCCATAATATAGTTTATTATGTTAAGGGTTTACTGTACTTAGTAAACCAACAATCTTTGTTTTTTCATAATATAACATTCTGTTATCTTAAAAGAAATACTTCATTTGCAGGAATTTAAAATGAAAAGAATCCAGTTGGGAATTAAAAAAAAAAAAAAAATGAAAATGTTTCCCAGAAGTAGAGAGCCAGTGATCCAGTGTACATCGAGGCACCAACCACCACACCTCATGAAAGGCACTATCGCTGCTACCTTTTGTAAGTGAACTATCCATAATCAATAATTTTCTTGGATTCTACACTTACAAGATGTGGATTACCTGGCTTAAGAGTACCAAACAGTCAGAGAAAACGCAAGTAGTTATCAGAGGGAGGATGTATGGGTTATTTGCACTGTTTTGTTGTATTCTCTTTATTCTTTTCCTAAATTCCTTTGAGAATTATTTTAGCCAAATCACGTGTCCTTTCCTTGATCTAACTTTTATTGATTATTTTATGCCACTTCACTCACCTACGACCAATATACAATACTTTGCCCCATTGTGACACTACTGAACCACCATAGTTCAACAATTTGTTAACTTAGCAGTCACACCTCATGGACATTTACATGTTTATAACTCGACTTTATTTTCCTCAAAGAAGTTCTAGGCTGATGCAAAGTCTAATTGGATATCTCAGAAATAGTCATGTTTCTAATATTTTCAAGTACTTCAAGACCCTCCCAAGTTTCGCGCTATCCAAGTTTCGCGATCCTCGAGTTTGGCGATTAGTCCTAAATTCTTGCCATCCTGAGTTTCGCGCATTATCGCCCCGAGTTTCGCGCTGCCAGGATTAAAAGAATACAGGGTTGGCCCGCTTTGAGTTCTGCGCACACCCTCTGACGTCACGTGGTTGCTGTGGTGGGTGGTGGCTGTGAGGTTGGTTGGGTACGGGGGACGGGTAGGGAAGGGGTGAGCATGTTTACCAGAAAAGAAAACGGGTGGATAGGTAGGTCTCTCTCTCTCTCTCTCTCTCTCTCTC
>CM035187.1:3243780-3317138 GCA_020233015.1 Callinectes sapidus | reverse complement strand
TGACGTCATAGGGCGGGTGCCTCCCTGCCCCCCCCCCCTGCCTTGCTGACTTATATAGCAGGAGTTACTGTGTGTGTGTGTGTGTGTGTGTGTGTGTGTGTGTGTGTGTGTGTGTGTGTGTGTGTGTGTGTGTGTGTGTGTGTGTGTGTGTGATACTGTAATACTAGCTCTCTTTATATCTATCATTGTGAAGTGATTTTTTTCGGGTATTTTGAGTGTGTGTGTGTGTGTGTGTGTGTGTGTGTGTGTGTAATACTGTTATATTGGCTCTCTCTCCATATCCATGTGGTGAGTGTAGTCTATAGTGGTGAGTGTAGTCTATATATTCTTGGTAATATATGGCTAGTGAGGATATGATCGCCCTCTACGTACACAGATCGAAGCCTTCAGAGGCAGGGAGGTGGATGTTCACACGAGGCAATTTTAGTCGCGCGACAGCATTTACTACACTAAGCTGTGGAGCTGTTCACACGTAGCCTAACTTCTGCGACTATGACGCAGCTGTGACTCGCCTGCGGCTGGAAATTCCGATGTCTTCCTCGCTGTTGTTGTTTGTTTGTTTGTTTGTTTGTTTTGCGGCGGCTATTCAATAGCCAAAAGCATGCTGCCTTCTCGATATCCATTCTGGGCCTGACTGCCAGTGCCAGGGGTGAGAGGATACACACACCAAAATAATAATAAAAAATTAAAATAAATAAATAAGATAAACCGTCAACCACGGCGATTCTGCCGCGCCTGGAATCGCCTCATGTGAACATTATAGTGACTGCATTATAGCGACTGCAGTTGCATGACAGGAATAACCTTGTGTGAACAGGAACTAAAACACACACACACACACACACACACACACACACACACACACCATATTTCTGTAGGTTGAAATGATGGGGAGAGAGGAAAGAGGAGGGATTAATCAGTGACACATGGTTTCATTCAGTCCTAACGTGTCTGGATTCTGAATGGAGTCTATAGCTGCACTGGATTGCCAATTGGCTTTTCTACTGTCAAATTTAAGTATTTTGACAGCGAAATGTTTGACATTGAAAAAATTCTGAAACTAACTAATACAATTTGTCACATATACGTGTCTCATATAACTAGGACTAGGTTCCATCTATTTATCTCCAAGGTTAAAATACCAAACTATTTTTCAAACCCGCGGTAGAGGGTACCATACACATAGCAATCGCGCTGACCCCCCTACCCCCAATCCCACCACCAGCATGCCCCAACTCCCACGAGTCCCCATTCCGGTCACTCCTCACGGTTCTGAGTTTGCCTCTATACACTTAGCGTTGCGTTCTGTATGCCATTTAAGTATCATTGTCCAAGTGGAAGAAAATATACATAATGCATGGTAAAATGCATGGTAAAGGTAGTTTTCATGGCTAACCAAGACAAAGGCGGAACAGAATCATCATGTGGCAAATGCTGTTGCTGCTGTTTTCTTCTCCGTCTGTCTGACTGAAGGGCCGCCAGCGTCACTTTGAAGCTAAAGCCGCTGGAAGTACTACGTCATGCAAGGCCTGTACCTTGACGTCTTGCTGCTCTTGTTCAAAGTTAATTTTTATGTGCCGCTGACAAGTCCCATGTAACCCACAAGCTGACTTTCACCTTCACCTACTTTTATCAGTGATTGATTTAAGGTTTAATAGATAACAAAATAATACCAGAATGCTTGTTCATAACATGTTATTGAAATTATTGTAATATTAAAATAAATCTTGAAATTGCACAAGTATACATATGCCTTCTTTATACAGTAAGGCAGCGTAGAAAAAAATTATGATTATAATAATAGTTAATATTTATGTTAATTCAAGCACGGTCTCTGTTTCACTCAATCCTCAGGCAACAGACAATTTATAATATGTTCCAACACTTATCTCACCACAGACTCCTGCATGACAGGACAGTGCGGTCGAATATAGTACAAAGAAAATAGCCTCTTATAATAAAGTGATGATACTCAAGTAATTTTCTTAAAATAAAGTGCATTATCAAAGGTCGGGGTCCATATGATCCCATACAGACTGTTCATGGGTAAGTGATTAAGTGTTTGGATGCAGTAATGAGTTTAATCATCAACCAGAATCAGTACTCTCTGATTCCGAGGTAGAATCACTACTACTGGTATCAGGGGTATTGTCATCAGTACTGCTAGAAGTGCTGCCATCAGTACTGCCAGAGGTACTGTCATCAGTACTGCCAGAGGTACTGTCAGAGGTACTGCCAGAGGTACTGTCAGAGGTACTGCCAGAGGTACTGTCAGAGGTACTGCCAGAGGTACTGTCAGAGGTACTGCCAGAGGTGCTGTCATCAGTACTGCCAGAGGTGCTGTCATCAGTACTGCCAGAGGTACTGTCATCAGTACTGCCAGAGGTACTGTCACCAGGACCACCAGAGGTACTGTCACCGGGACCGCCAGAGGTACTGTCACCAGGACCGCCGGAGGTACTGTCACCAGGACCGCCGGAGGTACTGTCACCAGGACCACCAGAGGTACTGTCACCGGGACCGCCAGAGGTACTGTCACCAGGACCGCCGGAGGTACTGTCACCAGGACCGCCGGAGGTACTGTCACCAGGACCACCAGAGGTACTGTCACCGGGACCGCCAGAGGTACTGTCACCAGGACCGCCGGAGGTACTGTCACCAGGACCGCCGGAGGTACTGTCACCAGGACCACCAGAGGTACTGTCACCGGGACCGCCAGAGGTACTGTCACCAGGACCGCCGGAGGTACTGTCACCAGGACCGCCGGAGGTACTGTCACCAGGACCACCAGAGGTACTGTCACCGGGACCGCCAGAGGTACTGTCACCAGGACCGCCGGAGGTACTGTCACCAGGACCGCCGGAGGTACTGTCACCAGGACCACCAGAGGTACTGTCACCGGGACCGCCAGAGGTACTGTCACCAGGACCGCCGGAGGTACTGTCACCAGGACCGCCGGAGGTACTGTCACCAGGACCGCCAGAGGTACTGTCACCGGGACCGCCAGAGGTACTGTCACCGGGACCGCCAGCCGGCACTGTCACCAGGACCAGGACCGCCAGAGGTACTGCCACCAGGACCGGGACCGCCAGAGGTACTGTCACCAGGACCAGGACCGCCAGAGGTACTGCCACCAGGACCAGGACCGCCAGAGGTACTGCCACCAGGACCGGGACCGCCAGAGCTACTGTCACCAGGACCAGGACCGCCAGAGGTACTGCCACCAGGACCAGGACCGCCAGAGGTACTGCCACCAGGACCGGGACCTCCAGAGCTACTGTCACCAGGACCAGGACCGCCAGAGGTACTGCCACCAGGACCAGGACCGCCAGAGGTACTGCCACCAGGACCGGGACCGCCAGAGCTACTGTCACCAGGACCAGGACCGCCAGAGGTACTGCCACCAGGACCAGGACCGCCAGAAGTACTGCCACCAGGACCAGGACCGCCAGAGGTACTGCCACCAGGACCGGGACCGCCAGAGGTACTGCCACCAGGACCGGGACCGCCAGAGCTACTGTCACCAGGACCAGGACCGCCAGAGGTACTGCCACCAGGACCAGGACCGCCAGAGGTACTGCCACCAGGACCGGGACCGCCAGAGCTACTGTCACCAGGACCAGGACCGCCAGAGGTACTGCCACCAGGACCGGGACCGCCAGAGCTACTGTCACCAGGACCAGGACCGCCAGAGGTACTGCCACCAGGACCAGGACCGCCAGAGGTACTGCCACCAGGACCAGGACCGCCAGAGGTACTGCTACCAGGACCAGGACCGCCAGAGGTACTGCCACCAGGACCGGGACCGCCAGAGCTACTGTCACCAGGACCAGGACCCCCAGAGCTACTGTCACCAGGACCGGGACCGCCAGAGCTACTGTCACCAGGACCGGGACCGCCAGAGGTACTGCCACCAGGACCAGGACCGCCAGAGGTACTGCCACCAGGACCAGGACCGCCAGAGGTACTGCTACCAGGACCGGGACCGCCAGAGCTACTGTCACCAGGACCAGGACCCCCAGAGCTACTGTCACCAGGACCGGGACCGCCAGAGCTACTGTCACCAGGACCGGGACCGCCAGAGCTACTGTCACCAGGACCGGGACCACTAGAAGAACTGTCGCGAGGATCTTCAGAGGAAGAGCTGTCTGGTCTTTCAGTACTCATGGATGGTTTTTGTGTAGCAGAGACTGTGAAGAGAGAAAATAACAATGAAGGTTAATTCAGTGTAGTTAACAGTGACATGTGATTCTCAAACACTTTTGTGCTTCACCTCCGCCATTTCCAAAGATTGTGGTTAAATTTACATGAGTTTTTAAGTTGTTTTAATTTTTCTAGAGGCAGATTGGCAAGATTTCTATATAAATAACTAGAGAAACACTCTTAAAAACTCTGTTAATCATCTCTGTGGCCTTGGATGATATTGTTTCTTGATAGGGTTTCTGAATATGAACCTTAGCTTCATTGCCAAGATCTAATGAAGATCTCTTTGTATCTAGTTCACTGTCAAATGATGCACACTTTATTTAACTTTATGAATGTGGTACCGTAAGTGTTTTCCACTTAGTTTGCTTGCTATATATGACTATTAATCAGTTTTTGGCCACGAAACTTAAAATGAAGAGTTGTGATTTTGTTTATTACTAATCTATTTATTTATTTATTTATTTATTTATTTATTTTACCAAGTAGCGTCTAAACATGGTAAAGTTAATGGTCTTACTTATCTTTGAAATTCGACAAGAATAATTGTTATGAAGAATAGAAATTTATGTGCTGATACTAGACAAAACAACTCTATTTTTCAAAATCAGTTGTTTGATAGGGTATACTGTGCATTTCAGTCAGAGAGAGAGAGAGAGAGAGAGAGAGAGAGAGAGAGAGAGAGAGAGAGAGAGAGAGAATGTTGCATTAATTTACCTTGTTTGCAGCAAAAACAGTTGTATCCTTTACAGCCCTCAGTGATCACGTGTGTACCATATTCCGTTGGACACTGATCGATACCATCCACACAAGTTCCTGCCCAAAGGGTGCAGGCTGTGTCTTGCGAGCACTTGGGAGCACAACACTTGCAGGAGGGATTTTCGTCGTCTGTTTTGCACAAATCCTTCAGTTCCCTCTTATCGCCGCTACAGGTCTCACTACACATCCCATTGTATTTTTTACATTCGGAAGGCTGGGGGCACACTTGATCTGGAACTGAGATAAGAATTGTTATTACAATATCTGAAAATATTGGTGCTCTCAGCGAGAAGTAGGTTAGGAAAGTAAGATTCTTATAAAGCATAGTCCTCATTTACCTGGTTTGCAGCATACACAGTTGTATCCTGTACAGTCTGCAGTGACCATGTGTGTGCCAAATTTCGTTGGACACTGTTCTTCACCATCCACACAAGTTCCTCCCCACAGGGTGCAGGCTGTGTCTTGCGAGCACTTGGGAGCACAACACTTGCAGGGGGGACCTGTGTTGTCTGAGTAGCACAAATCCTTCAATTCTCTCTCATCGCCGCTGCAGGTCTTACTACAGACGCCATTGTTTTCTCTGCATTCAAGGGGCTGAGTGCACTTTCCATCTGAAACCAAGACAAGAATATTATTGTCTGAAATCATTGGTGCTCCCTTAGCAATAACCAGGATGCACTTTATCTGAAATACAAAAGAAGGTAGCTGTACTCGTAGATTTCTATATTCATGTTTTGAGATCAATATAAAGCACGGTAAGCAGGGCTCTGATCTTACACTGTACTTACCCTCGATACAACACACGCAACCGTCATCACACGAGTGTGATATCAGATTGCTTTTACACTTCTTGCGCTTTTTGCACTTTCCTCCTTCATTTTTGCATGCGTTCGTCTTCTTGCACTTATTCTTATTCTTATCCTTCTTCAGAATACAACAGCGACATTTTTTCATGCACAGGTCACTTTTCTTCAAGGCAGTCTCATCCTTGTTACATTTTCTTTTACAGAATCCATCCTTCTTAGAACATGACGCCGTTGATTTGCATTCCTCTGTATAAGAAAGGCACGAGTTATTTCTCAACAATAAGTACATAAAAAAGGCATCATGGAGCAACACTTAGAATACAGACGAGCTAATAATTATTTTATGCGACAAAGCACTTACTCTTCTTCTTCTTCT
Organism: Callinectes sapidus; assembly: GCA_020233015.1. Taxonomy (NCBI): domain Eukaryota; kingdom Metazoa; phylum Arthropoda; class Malacostraca; order Decapoda; family Portunidae; genus Callinectes; species Callinectes sapidus. The sequence continues at coordinate 3,310,994 of CM035187.1, read as the reverse complement.
TCTTCTTGATACAGCAGCCGCACCAGGGACCATCGCAGCCTTGGCCCTCCTTCCACTTCTTCCCCTTGTTGCAGTCGTTCTTGGCGGTACATTTCCCTTTCTTTTTCCCTTGCTTACATCTGCCGCGGCATTGCCCGCCACCTCCTCCTCCACCACCACCACCACCACCACCACCACCACCTCCTCCTCCTCCTCCTCCACCACCACCACCACCACCACCTCCTCCTCCTCCTCCTCCTCCTCCTCCACCACCACCACCTCGAGGCACACAGCATTTGCACCAAGGCCCGCAGGTATTCTTCTCTTTACCGTCACACCATGCACTTTCAGGGATACAGGTTCCTGCACATCTTGACGTGGAAGAACATGTTGTGACAGTCTTTTCACTTTCATCTGGTGGAAATAATAAACGCTCAACATGAGGTTATAGTGAAGCGCTGTAAAAGGTCCCAAACGTAGTATTATGTGGGGGGAAAAAAGGTACAGAAGAAAAGGAAATTATTCTTTCTAATTTCTTTCTCTTATGTCTATCTCTTTGTTTATTCATATTCATTCATTTGTATATTTATCAACTTTTACGTAGTTTCTAGTGAAGTGAATGATTATTTCTATTCACGTATTATTATTATTGTTATTGTTATAATTCTTTATCATTGCTATTATTTTAGTTTCAATTTTGCAATATTATTACATACCAAGATAGGCAATGTCTGTTATATTATTTTTTTCAACAGGGAAAAATTGTCTGTGCTATGTTATATTATGTATTTTTAGTAGAGAGTTGTCTATATTCTAGGATTACTGAAACTGAAGTGTCATGGTGTCTGTAAAGGGCAGATCGCATGTAATCTCATACTTTGTTGTTTCATTGATATCAACTTGTTTTGTTTCCAGCATCCTCTAAATCCTTACCTTGCCCAGCTTTCTTCACTACCGCCACACTTTCTTTGTCCTCATTCTTCTTGATTTTCTTTACTTTCGCCTTTATTTTCTTCGTCTTATTAATCTTCCTCTTCTTCTTCTTCTTCTTCTTCTTCTTCTTTTCCTTTCCACTTTTCACTGATCCTTCACCTTTCTTACTGGAGCTATGTCGCTTTTTCTTCTTTTTAACTTTGGAATTATTTTTCTTGCCATTCTTTCGTTTTTTCTTATCCAAAGATCCATCCTTAGTTTTGCCGGGTGTTTTCCGTTTATTTTTTTTCTTATCCAAAGATCCATCCTTAGTTTTGCCGGGTGTTTTCCGTTTATTTTTTTTCTTATCCAAAGATCCATCCTTAGTTTTGCCGGGTGTTTTCCGTTTATTTTTTTTCTTGGCTTTCTTATCTTTTTTGCTATTTGATCGGAACACTCTCCCAGCTTAATGATAATAAAAGAAAAATCAGTGTTACTTCATATACCTATGGAAGGTATAGCAAAATATAGATACAAGCACCTCGACAGGATTCAAGCAATTCAATCCATTCATTATCTCTGCTTTCAACAGACAATAATGATGAGCATTTTCATGAAAAAGTCCATATGAAACTTTACAAAGCATTTCAAAGTACCGGTGACAATAACATAATGTAGCAAAATCATTACAATACTATATAGAAATTCGTGACAGAGAAAGCACATTAAACTCACTCAGGCAGCACACTTTCTTGCCAGGACATGGGGCGACGTTCCCTGTCACCTGGGTACAATTATTGCCGATGTTTCCTTTTTTGCATTCACCCCCCTTTTCTTTGCAGCTTGGGGCACCATTGTAGTTTTGCTGTTGTGTTGGAAGACAAGAGGACTCACCATAAAATTATATAAATTTCGATTGAAGCTATTATCCTGATGTTAAAGGCTGATTGATTATAATTAGCTTTATTTGGTGAGCTCAAATCTTCGTCTCATTCTCTTCAAGATACCCTTTAGTAGCTTTACTGGGTAAAAGAACTCTCCTTCATACCCTCATTCCCTTTTCCTCACTAATGAATGAGTTAACCAGCATCTCCTCTCTTTCATCCCTTTTATTAGGAACTAAACTACTCTGCTCAAGTGGAATATTTTTTTATACTCGGTTCAACGGGATTTTTTTTTTTATTATATTTGTTTCTGTTTCTTTGAAATTAATAATGATTCTTTTATTTCTCTTGGCGCTACTATTACTACTACTACTACTGCTGCTGCTGCTGCTGCTGCTGCTGCTGCTGCTGCTGCTGCTGCTGCTGCTGCTGCTGCTGCTGCTACTACTACTACTACTACTACTACTACTACTACTACTACTACTGCTGCTGCTACTGCTGCTGCTGCTGCTGCTGTCCTCCCTTTGTGATACTCGTACTCTTGAAGATACTAGCGTTAAAGTGATCTCCGTTCGACTATTTCAATAGACTCTATAGTGAAAGGTGTTCGGAATTTCAAATGTTTTTTTCATTGTTTTGTATCACTAATGACAAAACAGTCATGAGAAACTGACTAAACACATTTGTAGCCTTTACAAACAATTCTTGTGAGAATCGAAGGCTGTTCAACATATGAATGATGGTGCAAAATCTCCGTAGCTGGATGGACATACTGTACCTCGGCGTGGGAGACAGATATAACAACGAAGACCACCAGGGCCGCTACTGTCAGTAGCTTGGCCATGGCTGATCAGAGTGGTGCTTCTGTGGCTGACTGATGCCACTCTGTCTTTCCATCGTTTCCCTCCTCGTATATATATCCCGTGGGGCGAAGGAAACACTTGTGCTTCTCACAGGTGAAGGGATGGAAGAAGGCCAAGCCAGGTCAGGCAAACGAAAATTATGCAGCTTGGGACGACCACCATTGATAGGTTGGGAAGGCTTGTTACTATTACCTTTCCGTGTATCTTCTGGTATGAATATGAGGCTTGTAGTGTTATTTTTGTGCTGTTTATGATTTAATTTCCCTTCCATCATTTGGAGACCGCTAAATATACTAGATTCTATGATGACAAAGAAAACAACAGTATGGGTCGATTGAAAATTTAACATTGTGAAAATTAAGAATAGTTTGCACACCAGTGATTGTGGATCAAGTGTCGAGTATGTATCATCATCATCATTATTATTATTATTATTATTATTATTATTATTATTATTATTATTATTATTATTATTATTATTATTGGTGGTGGTAGTAGTAGTAGTAGTAGTAGTAGTAATAGTAGTAGTAGTAGTAGTAGTAGTAGTAGTAGTAGTAGTAGTAGTAGTAGTAGAAGTAGTAATAGTAGTAGTAGTAGTAGTAGTAGTAGTAGTAGTAGTAGTAGTAGTAGTAGTAGTAGTGATAGTAGTAGTAGTAGTAGTAGAAGTAGTATAAAACCAAGGTCCTCCACGTCTTCTTTGGCTTGTGCACGAGGCTCAGTCTATCCATGTTATTTATTTTATTGTTATTTGTTTTTTGTTTTTTTTCTGAAAGGATTATTTTAAAGTTAATGTCAACAAACGTTTCGAAGTCCCGGGACCCGTATGCTGAAACTTTTGGACCGAAATAAAAGATTCAGATGAGTTCGATCACGGGAGAAGCTACGCAAGAGTATGTCAGCTGGTACTGCTTGAATGATAGATAAAAAGAATAGCCAACTGAATTACTGGGACGATTTTGGGGAGGAAGTAAAAGAAAACTATCATCATATCCCAAAATGAGTTTAGGAAGATTATGCACACTTGACCATTGAGCAAGACTATTTAGTGTACATGTACATAGTACACTAGTATTAGTAGTATCTACATGTGGTCATTGAAGTTATTAATTTTGTGTCACGACAGGAATGCCGCCTACACTTCTATTTACCTTCCTTGTGTTCTAAAAATTGTACACCAACTTAAGATCATTCACTTGTATCGTTTCCATTGCACCTGTCGCCCACTCTCAACGACCCACCTGTGTGTGTGTGTGTGTGTGTGTGTGTGTGTGTAGAAAGAGAGAGAGAGATAGGAACTTGGAGAACATTCAGTATAGAAATAGTGACTTCATATATATATATATATATATATATATATATATATATATAATATATTATATATATATAGATATATATATATATATATAATATATATATATATATATATATATATATATATATGGATCTCCAACAGACTGCAGCTGTTCGTTGTAGAGATTACTCCGGTTGATGAGCATATAATGGGACTAAGGCTGAACCATAGTCTAGGCTTCATGTCTGTTATTGCAGTGTACGCTCCTACCGAGACGTGTAAAACTGAAGAGATGTTAAATATCAAACTCGACTCTGTACTGGACCTGTGTCCCCGTCATTGTATTGGGTGAGTTTAATGCTGTCACTGGTGCTGAGAGAGCTGGCTACAAGATATGTGTTGGCCACATGGCTCTGGTACCAGGAACAACAACAGCTCATTCCTGAATCACAGGTTCTTGGTATCAGAGACCATCATTGCACCGCCCCGTGATTGATTGACTGGTTGATTGATTACATAATTTTATACAATACATGAGTCACCGTAAGTTAACTGGAGTAATATACATATATTTGCGGCAATAAACTCGTCTCCCATACTGAACTGTGAGAACGTTGTTGATCTCGGCTTGGTTCTTATGGAGCAGCTACGGGAGGAGGAAAAGATATGAAAATCTAAAGGAAAACCCACCTGACCTCATCCTAATATCTAATAATTTAAGAGGAATGTACCTTAAGTCTGCACAAAAATGAGAAGCAAGTGCATTCCATCACCAGTAAATAGATAGAATATATTGCATCTCTTGATATCTTTTATCGCAAACAGCTACCGCATGCCTCTTCTCCCGTGACAACGTTGTACAAGACTCTGCCTCCTCGCACTATACTCTGTCCACTTTCCTAATGCAAGAGCTAACCATTTTTTTATCTATTCATTTTTTTATTATTGTTCATCATTTTCACTGGTAAAGTTTCAATGCCTGTTTCTCTATTTCACTCTTCCTGTAACTTGCATTCTTTGAAGAGATAGGAAACCTCAAGACACTTAAAATTTTAGACATGCCTTCTGGCCCTTCTCCTTTAGACACTGGGGCCTCAGTGGGATGTTTTATTTATCAATTGTTGTTGCTGTTGTTATTGTTGTTGTTGTTGCTACCTTGGCCATTACCCCCTTAAATAAAAATGGAAAAAGAAAAAAAAATCACGCCGCGCGCAACATTGCTATCTATATTGAACCTCATACCGTATCGTTCTGCTGATCTGAAATAAGCTCCTGAGTTATTTTCCGCTCGCCGCCCCCCCCCCTCTCCCCCAACAACAAAAGAAAAAACTCATGAGATACCTGATGAAACAGGCAAGTAATTTTAGTGCAGGTGTCGGCTGATGATTGCGTACCCGGAAGTGTTGTTGACTGTAGGTCGTAATTTTTCACGAGCCTCCATTGCTGCTGGCAAAATTAGATGCCGCCGTTGTTGCTGCTCCTTTTCCCTGCTGGCACTGTTGTTATTGATGTGTGTGAGGGGGTAGTTGCATGTCAGTGTAGAGGTCGTCGGCCTCGTGGTCTCTTAGCGCCACAAATTGCACGCGGCTGTTCGCCATTTGTCTTTTTTGAGAACGCATTCCATCACTTTTGACTTTAAAAGTTTTCTCCTTTTTCTTTCTCTCTCTCTTTCTCTTACTCCATATTTAGACTGCATTAGTTCGACTTTCCATTTACTCTCTTTATTTTACATTTAGTCATGTTCATGCATTTTCACACCTTCCCACACACATGCACACGCGCAGATCATACAGATCATCAAAAACAAAGGCAATTCTGAGGAACAGTACGAAACAATGAACACCTGTAGGCCACCACAGACACTTGTGGCTCGCCGCCCTCGTTCATGCTATGATGACCTCTCTCTCTCCTCTCTCTCTCTCTCTCTCTCTCTCTCTCTCTCTCTACACACACACAAATATATATATATACACACACACACACACACACACACACACACACACTAGCCGTCCATCCATCCATCTATCTATCTATCATATATACATCTACATAGATAGATAGATAGATGGGAAGTAGACCATCCAATATGCAAGTATATGCAATGTCCACTCGATATTTTTGTATGAGTTTGCAGTGGTTGTATGTGTTGTTCACTTGTGTTCACTGATAGGTGATGAATATTTTAAAGTGCATTGGATTCTTTGGTGTGGAAGGTTTGCTATAGCAGGAGTGGACTCAATTTACAATGAAAAAAAAAAAAAATCACTGCTATTTTCAACTTTAACTTTACCAGCTAGTCATCACCTGTGGGAATGTGTATTAGGGTAAGTTTGTTTAAGGATTTAGTTATATAAGATTTGGATTATGTAGGCTACATGTTTTCTGATAATATAATATCTATTAATTAAGGTTATATCTAATGACTTCTTAAAATCTGGCAAACAAGACTTCAACAAGTCATGTGATCTTCTGTTATTTCACCAAGTCATGTAGAGAAACATGAAAGTACACACTTTGTCTTGCTTAAGAAATTGACTCCAGAATTAGAAGTGGTGTCAATGCTAACAACGTCAATTTTAAAATTTGCTGAATTTTCATCCTGTTACAAAGAAAACATTTGATTGAGACACTGTGCATGTTCCCTTACAAAATTTAATTAAGAAAAGGGAAGAAAAATATACATTGAAATTTACCATATGTGTAATAAATCTATGATAAATATGTTCTTTATCTAGCTATTACACATGTACAAAATCCCAAGAAACCCTTTTAAAGACCAATTTGTTACAATCAATAGTCACATAAATTTAGACAAAGCTAACTCTATCAAGTAATAATGTCCTAAAACAAAAACATGTTTGTACATGATTACCTTTATAGATATATGTAAAGAAATTTTCTTCCATTAGCTCAAGATACATTAATAACATTTTTTTTTTTAAATAAGTATTTAGTGAAACTTTTCTTTCAATGAAAGACTATCTACACATCAAGCTACTCCCACACCGAGTCACTAAAGAAGTTGTCACCTCATGACCTGATGCATATTAGCATTTGAACTTTAGAGTCTAATCTCAAATAGTGGAGTACTATGGAGACACACAAAACAACAGGTTAATAGATAAAGTGAAAGCAACCAAGGAAGAAAATTGCACATAGGTGCATTAAAATATTCTGATCTTGATAATTGTGATGAATATGTCATTTAGTTGTGCCAGTATACATAAAGTTTTTCATACATAATACACAAAATTTTAATTTTAGAAGTTATAAACTAGCTTTAAAAGACAAATTTTAGTCCTTACATATGCTTCCCTGCTTGTGAAATAGAAATTACTTATATAAAATGTGTTGTATATAAAAAGTGTTCTTCCAAAATTGTACTATATAGCAAATCACTTAAGGCATCACTGACACTTAAGATTGATTAAGACATAAGTAAATATCTTTTGTCAAACTGAAATTTTCCTATGAATACTTCACAGAAGGTATTTGTCAAATCATACCAGAATGAAAGTATGCAAGCAATTCAAATAATACCAAAGATAAAACACACAGCATTAGGAAGGGGGAAAAGCATAATGTTACTGTATGGACACTGCTTCAAGAGTTTTCAATGTCAAAATAGAAAAGAGTACAAACATAATACTCCAGCTGCTTCATTATTATAGCCTGACTTGTACAATACTGGCAAAACCACAAGGGGAGCCTTAGAGGTTGCAAACTTTTATACAGCCTTACTAAAACTACGCACTGCACATGGGTGACTCAAGGAAAGGACTTAAAGTCTTAATTTTTTTTTCACATTTTCCCCCATCTCCATAACCTGAACTAAGCAGTCTCAACTAAATCTAAAATATATACATTTATATTATTTTTAATAAATTTTTCTTTGCCAGGCTTGCACATTTCTTGATAAAAAACTTAATCCTATACTCTTTTTAAAAGTTTGTTAACTAAGTAAACTATTTAACATTTAGTGCAACAGTTTTAACAAAACTCAATGCCTTCTAATTAAGTTTATATTAGTAAATGTAGAAACCTGGCAAATTAAGACTCCACTCTATGAATATCATTCCTTTATAATTACAGCCACAGAACATATAGCTAATGTCTCCATGACATGTAGAGAGAACCAAACAGTCACGGTGAGGTGGCTTTTCCGTTAGTGCTTCCCTGCACCAGAACAGCAGTTTTTGCTGGTTGAGAAACACTTTGTCCCGGAACAAACTCGGCAGCATATGGGTTCAGATTACTCTAGAAGGGTAAACAAAAATTAATATAGTGGAGTCACATTTCAAACATCTATATGTACACAAAAATCTTACGATTTATGTAAAAACAATTATCAACAAAACATGCTAATCTTTTGGCTGAGAATGATTTAATAGATTCCTTACCTTGGCTGCCACATCATCTCTCACACCCATCTTCTCCATGCTTGATGCCAGGTCTGTTGTTGTATTGTTTCTCATCCTAAAGGAAAAGAGACAGCATAAAACAATTAGTGACCCTAAAATGGCAACAACTTAGAGGTTTTTCTTCATTACACTTGCATTTTGTTACTCCAAAATGGTAAAAAAACTATATAATTCTATCCTATGGCTTTAATTACCTACCTAACTTAGATTTATAATCTATCTTCAAAGGGAAAATTTTTGAACACCTATTGTTTCACAATCTTTTATGTATCAACTTGACGCAACTTTCTAGACAAAAGTCCCTTCTTCAGTGACACTCAACTGATCCCCTCTTTTACACTGAACATCCTTGGTTTGTCTTTTACTTATAATCTAAACTAGAAACTTACCCACACCACCTACAACATTAAAGTATTGCACCAATGTGAGTGGCCCACACAGGATGCTTTGTACACCCATGTTTGAACATGGGTGTACAAAGCATCCTGTGTGGGCCACTTGTCCAATAAAGGGTTAAGAATGGTTGGAATCAAAATATTTGATTTCTTAATTCCTCTCCTCTAACTGAGTGCCTTCAGCCTCTTTCTAATCACTGCAGAGTTGCATCCCTTGCTATCTTCTACCACAATTTTTATGCAAATTGCTCTTCTGTTCTTGCTAACTGCATCCCTCTTCTGTTCCTGCAGCCTTGCTGCACACTACTTTCTTTTTTCTCTCATCCCTATTCTTCTACCTCTTCAATGCAAGAGTTACCCAGTATTTCCAATCATTCATCCCTTGGATGAACTCCCTCCGTGTTTCTGTGCATCTCGTGCATTCATTATTAGGTGAATGGGGCACATATCCAGAAAGGGAAAAAAGTCACTACGCATCCCAAGATTTGAAGCCAGCACCTATTAGTGACTGCACCACCAGGCCACAACTAGATACACAAACAGAAAGCCTTGAGGAATAAGTTTTCATAAGCATGCCACACTTGCACTGTACTTACTTGTCCTGATAATACTGGTGATAGTAAACAGTGTCTCTCTCTTCTTCCTCAGCCAACATACGGCACAAGAACTCCTCTTCATCATCCCTGAGGTTACTGGGGTCCTCCATCATCACTTGAGACACTTCACATAGTACCTGCAAAAACATGGTAATGATAAACAGTAAATCATTTTCTGACAAAAATAACGTTAATGGTTACTTCATCAAAATATACCTAAACATTTGGATCCCATTGCATGATTAAAAATTCCTGTGTAACTATAAGTTTTCCATACAGATAAATACACAATAATAATTCATACATTTCAAATAAAAATTCTAGCCCCAACTATTTGTATTCTTAAATGCAATACGATCGGAATATTGGCAGTTATCTACTTTTCAGGAAATTTATAATTAAGAATTCTTAAAATACTAATGCTAAGTTAGGAGCCTCCTCACACCTAAACCAAAAAGTTCACTTGGATTAGGTGCAAGTAAGTATACATTCTCATCCATACTATATCTTTGTATGAAACTAATTAACAAGTATCTTGCCTCTCTGTCAAATGCCTCCAAGTCTTCCTCGGCCATCCACATGAACTCAGAGAAATCGGGCTCTGCGTTGGAGTTCATCCTGCCACTGGTGCTATTGCTGCCGATGGACTGGATGCCCTCCTTGTTGTCGCTGGGTAGGTGCATGGAAGGAACCACCTGTGGATAGATGCAAATATCAATTCACTTTTTTTACTAGTGATATATTTCTACATGAATTGAATAAGCATTTGGTTGCAGATTAGTCTGACCTTTCTTTATTTCTCTTTCAATAAGCATAATGCTAATAACAAAATGGTACCATAAAACTTCATTCAACACTATTTAACTTACCATTAATGTTATTTTCTTTTTTAATGATTTCAAGTGAAGTATATATGTGCAATGAAACAAACAAGTTGGGTTTATTTCCCTATAAAGAATTTAATAGCGCAATTAGTTTATTATATACTTGCACAACTAATTTGCACTTATTTCATATATCCCACTGATGATGGTACACGGGATAGTGGTGACAGTGTGTGGTGCACACAGCAACACACCGCGCGACACCTGGTAACAAGGTCATCATTGTGGAACTTGTTTAGCGAGTGTCAAAAATTCACGCGTAGTCGATTACGTACTACACGTGTCAGTATTTCCATGCTGGGTGTTGTCATACTACAAAGGCAGTTTGCATGGCATTATTCTTATGGTTGGCTGGAGCGTGTGGGCTCGTGCCATAAATAAATGGTCCCCGAGAAGGTGGCCTACATGCCAGCCAGAGCCAGCTGGTGCGGGGCTGTCCAGCCTGTCCTTTCTGCTGCCTCCATATACACCCTGACACATCTACTCACCACACTGTACTCTCAACAAGGCGCAGCCACCGTCTTGCACACAAATACATGAAGAATTGGGTAATTACAACTTACGTAGTAACAAATGCTAGGCAGATAAGTGAGGAGAACGACCTCCCGCAGCCTCACGCAGCACTGTGTTTTTCCTGCTTGACAGAAACTTCGCTACTGTCTCACTCGGCCCCCTGCTTCATAGAACTCCATTTACCACACTCCTCGCTAGTCTTCTCTATCCTGTTCCTCATTAGCCACTTCCATAAATTATTCTTGTACTCACGATGTCGACAAACTTCAGATATATTACAAGACAGCAGCAAAAACTGAGAAAGCATAAGGTAGCTGCAATTTCATGGTTAGCGCCGTATTTACTTCATCGATATTTATTCAGTCGCAGTTTGTGGGATGGCAATATATTGATGTTTTAAGGTCTTTTATTTATCATTGTAAACATGTGGGTTGAAATATGTAAAAGATACGGTATAGAAAGGTTGCCATCAATCATTACTATCCATGAGTAGTAATGCCAGCCTCCGTGTTTCTATGTAAGGTGCTGCCATCTGCTTCCATTTCATTTTCACTCTTCCTGTCTTTTTATGTAATACAAAGTAATAGGAAATAGAATATTGTATCAAAGGGTCCTTAAGATAGAGAAAAAATTGTTTTCACTTTTATCAAAATTACATGTTGAAGATAAATAGAATATAGTATGCTTATAATCATATTATAATGCATTCACACATTTTAAGTGTAACTATTCTAATCAATGCAGCGTGGTCGAGGAGGTATGGCGCTTCTCTTGACATAAGTCACTGATAGGTATTGATCCCATATCTGTCACTGCCACTTCGATTAGCATGCCAGGTTCTAAGAGCATGTGTATTGTGTCATCAGCAATAGTGGGAGTTAGAAGTAAATGGTAGTGGTTTTTCCTGTTCATCTTAAACATCCCGCCAACAACTTTCACTTTTCATGATGTAATTAGACCTTTACCACCTAAATAACTCGTCCTTCACTCAATGTTCCTTTCTATAAGGCATGAGCATGTCCACGGCCATCAGGTGTGAGGGGAGGTATTCACTTGACGTGGCAGCCAGTGTACTACCTCTTGTGTTATGCGAGGAGACATTTCTTTTTCTTTTTTGTGACCTAATTAATGATGCAAGTATATCCGCGCCTATGTAATGTAAGTGTACTATGCATGGAGTACTTTTTCGAGCATAGAAATACATATTTAAGGATCATTTGGTATTATTTCTAGGATTTACAGCTCAGTTAACTATAGAACTGCGCACACACACACACACACACACACACCATAGATAAGGATGTGATACACAGCTTAAAAGGGGACAGGATAAAGAGTTATCTTGTGTACTTTGCCCTGTTATTAAGGTTTGTGTGATGTAAGAATATAAAATGAAGAGAGAGAGAGAGAATGTTATTTTGTGCTGTACAAACACGACAGTCTCAGAGATGAATATTGTGCGTCATACAACCAGGTATAAGGATTCATTTGGAGGTCATGACAGGAATGTAGAGAGAGAGAGAGAGAGAGAGAGAGAGAGAGAGAGAGAGAGTCACTAATAGCATTTAGGCGATAAGAAAAATGGTCTGTGAGGAGATGAAGTCGCAACGGGGTAGGCAATGGGAGGAAGGGAGGGGAGGAGTGAGGGGGAAGACAGGTGGAGGTGGCAGTGGTGGCCGTGAGTGAAGAGGAGGGAAGGTGCTGCCGTCACCGTGATGACTCAAATCAGTACGTTGATACCCTCAGGCAGGAGTGTGTAGGTCTGAGGGAGGCTTCTGCTGCTTGGCTAAATACGCTTGTGACCTACAGTGACCTGATGGAGGGAGTAAGGCAGAGAAAGGTCAGTTTTGTGTAGTTAAAACACTCTGCCTGATAGATTAGGTAGATTTGGTGTGTGTCGTATTCATTTAGAGGTTGCTTTTTTTTTATATATATATATTTATTAGGAGAGTTTATATTGTATTTAGTTGCCTGCCTAGTTTGCTTGAATAAGGCTTGTGTGGAGGTCATTGGTGTCTTCTTGCTGTTATCATGCGGAAAGTGAAAGGGGTTTTGCTTGGCTGCTTGATGCAATAGTGTAAGGTGTTAGAACGGTGCTCTCTCTCTCTCTCTCTCTCTCTCTCTCTCTCTCTTGTTGGTGTCTTAATACTGATGGCTATGTTGATGTATTTTAGTATGTCATGTTCATTTTAGAATGAAAAGAAAATACATCCTTCCTTAATTCATTGTAGGATTCTTTATTGTAGGTCTGTCTTTCCCATACTCTCATTCTCTAGATCCCTCATACAAACTGGGACACATGGTGAGAATGTCTAATGGTAAGATGCCATATTTTGGAAACTGGAAATTTGTAGCCAATTTGCTTGAGGAATGGCATAAAAGGGGGGGGGGGGTCTTTATTTGTTTTTGTTGCCTTTAACCAGATTATCCCTCTTACATTAAAAAAAAAAGGTTTTTGCTTCTCCAGAATATCCCCCTTAAGGACACTAACTAAACTAAGAGGACTCTTACCTGCCCTGAACACCTTGTTAAAGAATTTGACGCTTATTCGTTAAAGTATATGCATTCTTTTAATGATACATTAGAAAAGAAACATTACAGAATTAATATATCCTTTCATGGAGTTTTATTTTATCTAGTAAATTTTTCAACACTTTTATGAGAGAGATATTAAACTATTCAGTACAGTAAAACACACCTTTCTACATACAATGTGCTTATGCCCTGCCATGCAATAACTGAACTATTTAAGCTATACAACTTTCTTTTATTGCCTTAAAATCAGCAGCACATCCAAGTTCTTTCCCTCAAATTTTTCTGCTTATAGTCATAGTGAACTGACAATCACATTATGCAGCTTTTTCACCTCACCTCTTAATGTAGGAATGGAAGTTACTTGACATTTTGCCTTTGAATTTGCATGCTGTTGCCCCATAATCCTTGGCATGTGAATTGCATTTTTTTTATCAGTAACTTGGATATTTACAAGATAAGAAAAAAGAAAAAGAAAGTAAATATTGGTAGTATTTAGTGACACATGGAGAGCTACTCATTGTTGGTATTTTGCCTAATTTGGTATGGCTTAAGTACCTGTGACTGAAATGTATGTTATAATTACCTATGTTTTATGTCTTATTTATGAACTTTCACTTCCAACAAACTCACTTAATTGATTTTTTGATAACCAACTGAGCTATAGATGCTCCTCATGTACAGAATTGAAGATGTCAAACTATTAACATCCAGACGGTGGGAATGAATCATTTATCAGTTATATGAATTGAGTTTTTAGTGAGATAACTTAATGAAGATAATTATGTTTGGAAGGATTACTTTATTAGAACAATTTCATTATGAATTTTTGAAAAATGAATGTACTTTTACCCTTTCTGGAACTTCATTATTTTTTTTGTTTGGGGCAGAAAGGAGCCATCTTCATTTCATTGCACTACATAGAATTCAACTGTAATGCATACGCAGCAGTTTCTAAAATGGGATGCAGCAATAAATTGGTACACATTCCCTTCCTGTGACTTGTATCCAACCAATTCTGCTGATTACAAATGAAGTCAGAGTTACCCATTGAGATAGTTGAAGCCACATCTGTTTACATTACCACTCATTTTCATTAATCTCCATCGTATAAATCCACTGTTCTATGAATATTTCTCATGCCTCTTATACATCCTTATATAACAATTAACCATATTCATCTATAAATCTTTAACTTCGGAAACTTTATAGCAACTACATTTCCTTATCCCTCTTCTTTCATTATCCTTGACTATTGTAATACTCTCAACTCTACTAGATCAACCAACCTTTAGCTTTTTATGTTATCATTGGCACTATCTCATTCTTCATCCTCCACAAGTGTTAATGCACACCTTTATCCAATGCCTTAACTATATTTAATTCAGTCTATTCCTTTTTGCTGTCTCTTTATTCCATGTTTCAGCTCCAAATATTGAATTCCTACTGCTTCCCTTTCCATAGGGATCCTTATTCTGACACTTTTCACTTCCTACCAAATCAGTGTTACTTCACTTATTTCAAACCTTACCTCTTTATCTTTTTTTCATTAATAAAACATAATTATAGATGTTTCAAAGAACCTACCTCCTCAAGTAACTTATTCAAAACCACATTCCCATGAACAACATTCCTTTCTATTATATAGATTTCATAACATTACTCTTAGTCCTTATTTTCATTCACTATTATCTTCTTGCAATACATTTCTCAAGTTCCTCTACCAGCAGTTTCCATGTCTGTTCCAAATCAGCTTCTGTTATCTAGCAAAAAAAATTTCTGAGTCCTCTCCACTAGTAACTTAATTCATGTAAACTTAATCAGTGAATTAGAATACATAAATGTAATTTTTTATCAAGATTGGATCTTTTATGATCTACTAGAAGAGCATTTAGTTCATGCTTATCAATACAGATGTTCAGGCATTTATTTACCTTGTTTGATCTTTGTACGTACACATTTCCTCCGTTGAACTGCTATAATATAATAATACGTAGTACGTTCTTTTTTCTAGAAAGTACAAGGAATATAGCATGATTTTCAGTGGTAAATTCCTGAAAGATTAAATGTTATGCTTAGATTTGATGCTAATTATCTTCCAAGCCTTGGAATCATTAAATATAAATTAAAAGGAAGCAGAAGTAGCTCAAGTAACTAGTACTATAATATAAATATAAAAAATGAATAGCCAAATAGATGATTAATGATCTAAAGCAGCTGATCCTTTGTAGATTATTCCTGTATGGGCAGTATCTACATTTAGGAGTTACATTAATTGTCATCATTGAAGGTGTCATGAAACCCCAGAACAGCTGTGAATGTACAGGTGTGCTCACACCTGAGTAAACTCCCTGAGGTGCTGGTTGTTAGATGAAGTGAGATGAGATGACTCTAGGCAGTTCTCACTGTAGTAGTGGTGGTGATATTGTGGCTCTAATACCAAGGATATACTTACTGTTTGTTGTATGATACCATTTAACATAGGCTTGATAGATGGTTTTTTAAGAGAGCCATTTTTACAAACATATATGACTTTTCTTGAAAGATGCATTGGACACAAGTTCAATTATTCTCAGAGTATCCAAATCACATAAGTGAAGGCTTTTATATTTATGTCTTAAAAATAATAATTTCTACATTTCTTTTGTAGAATAACATTTATTTTTGTTTTATAATAGAAGTCTTATTTAGTTTAACTAATCCATTGTGCCTTCGTTATTTCACTTATGTATTCATCTCCCAAGCCTGCCCTTGCTTCAGATTTGTTTGCTGCACCATCACAGTAACATTACATTTTGTGGGGATTTTGTATGGTTTTCTATGATATAATACTGAATAATGAACTTTTCTGATCGTCTCTTTATATCCCTGTGACTCCACTGTATTTTGGGAGACTATGAATAGTGAACTGTGATATCATGCATGGCTGATAAGAATGTCAATGTACAGCAAGAACATCTGCAATGAATGCTCTCATCATTAGCTAGATGTTAGGTACCACAATAGTATCTTAATTCTGAAAGTAAGATCTAACATTCCTTGCATTCATAGTTGTACTAAGGACAGAAATTTATCCTTTATTAGTAAGGTATCTTATTTGGATGAACATTGAAGTGTAAGGATAAGCGAGAGCCACTCTGTGCATTTACCTTTCAAAAGATGCCTGACAAGCACCATGCCAATGGTGTACGGGCACGGAACATTGTCTCCAAACGCCATGTCTCCATGCCTCTGAAGGGGCATATGGGTGAAGACCTCCACATTGATGTGGAAATGGTATATAAGTTTCTGGTGATTTATAAATTAAGTGAAAAGATTGATCCTTATTCTAGTTTGGTTGATGTATAATGTACTGCATGGTAGTGGAGCACCTCACCAATAATCTCTTACTTTGGTCCTCTCTGGCCTATTGATCAACAAAAAAATTTTGACAGCTAACTTATAACATTATACCCTTACACTTTAGATAGTTTGTTTATATTTGCATTGCTCCAGCACTGTTAATTTGTAACTGTTTGTCAATAGTTTGTGTTAGTGTGCACCGTGACATATCACTGCAAACTGCATGTCCGTGTTAGATGGTTATTTCATATATACTTTTGTAGCACTCAAGTGAATGATAAACTCAAAGTTTCAATATGAATGAAAAAAAAAAAAAAAAACTTACATAGTTAAAAAATAAAAAAAAGAATTACCTGTGCAGTGTGGGTAGCTTTTATCATATTCATGGACAGGTGTCATGTGTAAGTTGCTTCCTCACAGACTGGAGGTGACCCTCTGCTCCACAAGAAGGCTGCTCCTCCTGGAGGCACCATGAGCTCCTTCAGGCTGATACGTTTCCTCTTTTATGGCATCACTGTGTGTCTTGCTTTCCTTCTCATCTTGGGTAAGATGTATTCACTTATTTGCTTTTCGACAATATAATTTTTTTTAGTATTTCATCCTTTCCTTCTTCCAAATACTTTATCACTATGTTCTTCCATTTAAATACCCTTAATCCGAATATTCCCTGCATATTTTGACAAACATCCCAATGTACAGAGAATACAGTATCTTAAAACCATGACTAAAAATGATAGCAAAGGGTTACTTACATTTCTTTTTGTTTGATAGTGACCCTCAACAACACCTGGCCACTGAAGAGTGTTGGCCACACCACCAACTCCCTGGACCATGTCTCAGTGGCCCTTGGAGTGCAAGAGAGAACTCACGCTGTTGTCCTTGATGCCGGCTCCACGGGGTCTCGGGTGTTGGCCTTCACGTTCTTCAAGAGTCGCTCAGGTTAGTCGTGGCTTTGGTTGTGATGATTATTGAAACTGAGTGATTGTGATTCTGTTTTTTCAAGATCTTTGTAGAGATTGAAGCAATAGTCTGGTGATTTCAGTGTTTCATAACATTTTCCAAGCTTGCCACTCCCATGCTCAGACAGTCCAGCATTCTGTATGTAGTGAGGCTTAAATGCACAGCTCACCTCTTGATGTGGTTATCTTGATTACACTTGCTTTGGAAGTGTAATCTGAATAGTAAATCTTTCTTAGTGTTTTATTGCAAGCAGAACCAATAAAAGAAATTGACATAAGTAGAGGTATGTTGGGGAAAGGCACACTCCAAGGTGCAGCATCTTGTCAGTAATCCAGCTCTCCTGATGTGTTGCTTTGTACTAGGCTTTCTCATTATGTATGTATATTTCATTAACAAAAATCTTTAAGATATGCATGCATTAACTGGAAGTTCTATTAACTAAATTTGAATGATTTTAAACAAGTCACAATCTGGCAAACATAACTGTAGTTCTATGGGTATTGGTGTACTCTACTATGTGTGGAAACATTATGCCTGTACAGAACAAATGAAACGAAAACATAATGTAAGGCCAACAGTTTAGTGGTACTCTTTTCATGAATAGTACATATATAGGAAATGCACAAATGTAGTGCAGATTTTTCAAGAGTAAACAAAGACCCTTATGTTAAGGAGGGAATTAGTTTATAGTTTGCTTCAAAATTAGTAAACAAAAGCATTGTAGCGGCATGTGGACTACCCTTGTAATGCAGCAAAAGTACCATTGCAAGACACTGCCTCTCCGCTTGTTTTGTTCCTAAACTGTAGACATGATTTGCAGTTCCATTTTATTTTGTTGACCAACTGTATTGATGCTTAGATATGTCCACTTGCATTGCACTGGTTCTTCTGCTATTTGCCTATTTATTGTTTGTGTGTGTGTGTGTGTGTTTCTGTGTTTTCTAAATTGTACTGTTCAGATTTGATTTAGCTTTTATTATGCTGCTCTCCAATCTTTATCCAATGCAAAGTAATAGGTAGTCATACATTGCTTCCTTTCTGCCTTTGGCTGATGTAGTCTCTGTTTGTGTGTGTGTGTGTGTGTGTGTGTGTGTGTGTGTGTGTGTGTGTGTGTAAGATTTTTATGACAACATGAATAGTTCCAGATGTTAAGAAATATAATTCAAAGAGGAAACCATGCAATCTTCACAAAGCCACCACTTGTGATTTAGTTTGAACTGTGCAATAAGTGATATCTGAAATGGGATAAAATTTTATCACCTATGGTATGTAGTCAGTGATGCATTTTTGTCAGTGTTTTCTATTAGACATTGGTAGTTCCCAGTGATTTGCTGCTATGTGGTGTCTTGTGTTAGTGTCATGTTGTGTGTGTCATGTTGGTTTCTGCCTCAGTGCTGGATAGTGAGCTGAACTGCAGCAAGTGACCCTCAGTCATTACTCTATTTATGTAAATAATTTAAGCTCTTTTGTCATTCTTAAATGTTCAAATTTTTCATAGTGAATCAGAACATTTTTCTTTGTAAATACTTTTCTTGTATATAATCATGTTTATTTTTGGGTTTTGCTTTTAAGTATTTGATGTAAGATATATGTATTTTTAAGTAAAGTACAACTAATGAGAAAAGCCACGTTGCCCAGCAGGGTGTGGGAACCATTGGTTTTGTACAAACAGGTTTGATGCTGTTAACAGGTGGAGGGGATGGCAGAAATGTGGTGGCCAAGGGACCACTTAGCTTCATCGCAAATAACTCTTCTTATGGTAAACTTTGCCTTCCTTCTTATTCATTCCTTATCCTCCGTTGCTCATCGAGTCCATGATGGGCTTGACCGGCCTCCATTGCTTCTAGCCTTACCTTCAGTTATTCCAATGAATGGCTTGGTACTTAACACACACAATAGTCAATAATGCTGATATCACCAGGAAGTATTAGTATCCTGATTTGAATGGGGCCGGCTGCCTGTCACCAATACCCTGATTCTTTGTAACACATCTTATCCTTTGTTGGCCAGTTTATTTCATAGCAGTATGCATGGATAGAAACACATGCAGATTTGACACAAGTTCATTTGTAGTTTATTTGTGTCTGAAAACTTCAAGATTAAAGTTTTCTTATATAGAGATAGTAGCTTGGTGTATTTAGTTAGCAGAATATAATACCATATTAGCTGAATGCTAAACACTCATTGTAGATACTTGTTCTTGATAAACAGTTATTCCTATATCATGGAACCAAATACACATGCACAGTGATGCACATTGCAAGTTGTTAGTACATTAAGCATCTTGTTTCCAGTCTCTTCTACGTCAGCAGGCAAGAAGTGATATTGTCTTGGACTGTCTTTATGTAATATAGGAATAGCTGTCATTGCAAATTCCATAGATACTCTGAGCTGAGTCAAGTTAATTATGTTTCTTTCTTCTTCCTTTGTCAGCTGTAGTAGTTCAAATCTATACAAACTTGTGTGAGTTAAGAGCTAATTGGTGTTTATCATTTACTTATCAAACAGCCACCAACAACAACAATAACAACCACCAACAACAACAATAACATGGAGATGACCTTCTCTTTCGTGAATACAAAAACAGTACTCAGTGACCTTCAAACTGAAATAAGAAAGTCTTTTATTTTGGGGGCATCAACTTTCTCTCTTGGACACATGGAAGTGATCACTTAGCTTGTCTATTACACATACATGTACAGTACATCACTTCTTTGTGGGAGCATGAGGTAGTTCATGGGCATTGGGTGTACTGAAGGCCTGTGCAACCTCATCATTCTTGTGCAATCTTATTTATAATTGATTATCTTATATCTTATCTACATGGATATTGACTTCTTAATTGTAATCATTCTTATCAGTTGTAAAAGTTAACATCAAACAACCAACTCCTTCTACTACTTTGGTTCTCACCATCTATCTATCTATCTATCTATCTATCTATCTATCTATCTGTACGTCTAAACCCCCTTCGAGGCAATGACTGTGATGGAAGTTTTCATTTGTATTCCCATATGTGCCAAGATCCTTCTGTTCTCTTCTCATATCAGTATTCCATCTTCCTATTTAACTACAAGTCATCTTGATACAGCCGCTTCATCTGCTATGCTCATTCATATTATCTTGCTTTCATTCTTTGCTTTCCACTGATCTTTCTTATTTCATTGGCTTTGATTCTTGGTCATTGTCTTTTGCTCATCATCCAAGCCTTGAACAAGTTGTCACTGATATAATTCCTACTTGACTGCCAAAAAGTATGTGGACTTGTACATAGATATTTTAAGACATCTTGTAATGGCTGTAATATAATTGCATCATGGGATTGATCAGCTTCAGTACACCCAACATTATTATTGGTATGTATTTATATATTTTTGTTTACTTGCTTTGTTAAGATAAGCATCACAGTTTTGATTAGGTTTATCACTTTGGAATAGCAGTGATTTGATAACCAGTTCAGATGTCATTATGAAGGGTGTGGCTCCTTCTACTTGATGATTCACAGATCACTCCATAAATACAAAAGCTTCATTTTGTAAAAGTGTACCATGACCTATGCTTGGGACAGCATCCAAAGAAAGGACAAAGACAAAAAAATATGATAAAAATGTGTTTTTTGTAGAACCACAAAAGTTCCCTGTATCAAAATTCATCCCCTCTCCTCACGTCCTTTAAGTTAATTATCATCTGGCTTCCTTACATAAAAGAAATATCAAGATGTAATCCAAGTTTTTATTGAAAGCAGGTGTATATAATTTATCTGAAATTTGTTACATTTGAATTGTCTATTTATTCCACAGTCTAATGCCTTCTATCCACACAGATAACTCACTCAAGCTTGATGATGAACTCTGGCATGAGGTGAAGCCAGGGTTGTCTAGCTTTGCTGATGACCCTGTCAAGGTATGTGTCTCTGTTCAGTTTGTCTTTTTGTCTTTAAAGAAAGTATAATATGTATATTGTTTGGTTTTTAAAGAATTTTTTAACAAGATACATAACCATCTTATTTGTATTTTATTGTTGTCTGTTTCAGGGTGCTGAGTCCCTCCTCCCTCTGCTGAAGCTGGCTAAAGAGCGCATCCCTGAGCAGTACTGGAGCTCCACCCCTCTCGTCCTGAAGGCCACTGCTGGGCTGCGGCTGCTGCCTGACGAGAAGGCTGAGGCTCTTCTGTTGGAGGTAAGGTTTGCTCTCCCCAAAAGTTGAATGTTATTATTAATATTTTATCATTAATTACCCTTTGATCTCATCTTTCCTGTTAGTATGTAAGCATTGAATTATAACAGCTAAACTGTCTTCTATATAGGTGAAGAAGGTGCTGTCCAATTCTGGTTTCCACACCACTGAGAACTCTGTTGGCATCATGGATGGCCGAGATGAGGGAATTTTCTCGTGGTTCACGGTGAACTACTTATTGGGTAAGTGAAAGTATCATAGATGTGTAGCAGTACATAGTAATGTTCCTCATTCAGTATGTATTAGTATTTATGCCACATATATGCATAAACATCTAGTTTCTCCACAACAACTTGGTTTTAGTGGGGTATTTTATGCTTCCTTGCTAGACCGTATCACTGGAACTCCCAAGGACACACTAGTGGCCTTGGACTTGGGTGGAGGTTCAACTCAGATCACCTTTGTGCCTATGGAGGATGACACTGTAAAAGGCACCCCAGCAGACTACCTTACAACCATCTCCCTCCTGCATAAGAATCTCAATCTTTACACTCACAGGTAACTCAGTAATTTATTAGTCCTAAGGAAGCTGTGTACAATATTTGTAGTATAGAAAATAATCATACTTATGTCAGTAGTTGAGCTCTGTTCTTATCTGGTAACTAGAACTGTGTGTTATTGATAGTTACCTGGGTCTGGGCCTGATGGCGGCACGCAAGGCCATCCTGGTGCAGCACCGAGGTGAGGACGGCATCATACGCTCCCCTTGCATCAACCCCATCGTGGACCATCAGTGGACCTATGGAGGGGAGACTTACACAGTCAGGTAGGGGTGGGTCATGGACTGCTGGAGGAAAATAAACCCTTGTAGATGGTAATAAAGTGCATACTGTTCTTTTTGTATATGAAATTTGGTTAAATTCAGTTACTGCCAGGCCTGATGAGAATGACTGTAAAGAATATGGTATTTTTTGGCATTTTTGTTATATTATCACCTTATCAATGATTGTACTGAAGTAAATCTGACACATTGTGCCATGGGTCATTGCACTGATGGTGATGAATGTGTGTCAGAAAGTATGGAGGTTAGCAGTTATATGTTGCATTCCTATTTATCTTATCTACATGGCTGATTACCTGATGTGACAAGCACAGTATGTAGGTAGAATAAAGCTGAAACAAAACAAAAAAACAAAAAAAAACATTGCAAATCTGACACTCCAACAGAGGTCCTGAGGTGCCCAAGTACCAGGAGGTGCGTGGACAAGCAGGGAGGCTGAGTGAGAACCGTCCTGTTGCCGACTACAAGGAGTGTGTCAAGACCTGCATGGCCATCATCAAAGAACAGGTGCTGTCTTACTACTAATGTCCTCATCTGATGGCTTTACTGTTCGATGGCACCCTGTTGTGTATTGGTAACATTGGGTATTTCTGTAAATGTGCTTTCAATCTCCATAAAGAATGTGTGGTCTGAGCCATGTCTTGTCCCAATTGTTTTCAAGATAAGTGATGGTTTTACAAAAATGCATCATCATAGTGAAAGAACTTCCTTGAGAATCTGACTTATAATAATTTGTATGACCTTTAGAAATAGTTCTGATAAAAGAATGGAGTACTTCAAGATATGAAGTTAAATCTCAAAATTGTCAGGTTTTACATTGCTGATGAACATCACCTCATACTCTATTCTATCCAGTTCTCTTCTTCACCCACCAATCTTACTTATCTTCTTTAAACTTTTAGCAGTTGTCAATAGCTTCTCACTTACCTTATGATTTTGAAGTACCTTTTAATTAACACGAATTAAATTATGAATGAAAGCTTGTTTCCTCTCCAGGTCCATGCACCCAAGGAGCTCAAGGCAAGAGAGGTCATTGCATTTAGTTACTTCTTTGATCGGGCAACAGAGAGAGGGCTAATAGGTGAGTGGTGAAGGAATCTGTGTCATCTGTTTGAATCCTCATCTTACATGTTCTTCATTTTTTTCTACATGTACCTACACTATACAGACAATGATCCTGGAAGCATAAAGAACCTAAGATTTCTCTCCTCTTTGCAGATCCCTTTAAAGGAGGAGTTCTTACCATGCAGGAGTTGTTGAATGCAGCTACACAGAGTAAGTTTTATTTGTTAATTGCTTTAAAGCTTCTAACCATGTGAACATTTAAGAAGAAACACAGTACTAAGTAGATACACCTCAGTGGAATTTTTTCTTTCTTTCTTTCCAATATTTTTGTTGCCCTTGATCAGTCCCCCTCATTCACAAAAGAAAACAAATTAGATAAATGATAAATAAAAGAAATAATGTACATCTCTTGATCACATGTTTCCTCTTACCAGCACACTGTACACTCTTATCTTACATTGAAGTATCACAGCATAGTAAGGACTTCAAATTCCATGTTTTACCTCATGACAGCCTGCAGTATCCCCAATGTGGAGCAGCCCCTTGCCTGCCTGGACCTCACCTTCATTACCACCTTGCTGACGTCAGGTTATGGCCTCCAGGGAACCAACACTCTCAAGGTTAGTGTCTCTATGCTCTCATCTCTTGTTGATCCATTTTATAGGCTTCATAAACTTATTTCTTGTTTTCTTATGGTACAGTGTCAAAGTTGTAATGTGTCTTTCATTTGCTATGGAATTCTACTAATTGCATTTGTTTGTTTATGAATTGAATTAGTGCCTATATGTTGCAAGCAAGTTATATATTCTCATATTAAAGTGACATCTCTCTCTCTCTCTCTCTCTCTCTCTCTCTCTCTCTCTCTCTCTCTCTCTCTCTCTCTCTCTCTCTCTCTCTCTCTCTCTCTCTCTCTCTCTTTCTCTCTCTCTCTCTGTCTGTCTCTCCATAGCTGTACAAGAGGATAGATAACCATGAAGTCAGCTGGGCTCTGGGTCTGGCCTTCCATGTGATAAATAATGGTATATAAGATGAGTGTGCTGTTGCTCGCCACTGAATGGTTGAAGAATTAGTGAGAGCGTGATTCTCATTAAGTGTTACTTCCTGAATATTGTTATGTATTTTAGCTGCTTGCTAATAATTGTCTTTAGATGTAATCATGCATCACTCATCCATAATGATTAGGAAGTATTGTGATAGTAGAGGACAGATGTGGGAGGGTTTTAATTATCTAAATTATTATTATATTTTAATGATGAATGAATTTCCTGTAGTGATTTTAGAATTTGTGTGTGGTAGAACACATTAATAAGAAATGTTTCCAGTTTTTACAGTCCTATATATCAGTGAAATTATTATCAGTTTGTTAATTATTTATATATTTAACAACACTATTAGTTTATTAGGTTTTCTGAAAGTTGCACATTGTTAGAAGCCTGACAAAAAGAAATTACTGTAATAATTGAGTCAGATCCAAAGTGAGAAGCATTAGCAGTGACATCATCATTAATTCAATCATCACAAACCTCACTGTCTATGTCTCAATTTTTTTGTACTGCATGTTTTGTGGATAACACAATAAGTGAATGGATAGCAATAATTTGAAACTCATGCAGATAGCCAGAATGAATGCTTCTCAAATTCACACAGTCTCAGTGTTCTGCAGTTCTTTGTCTTGAATACAAGTTCATCATATAACTGTTTGAAACATTCTTCTGTCTTGAAAGAAGGAACAAAATAAGTTTAGGTATGATATTTGTGATCAGCCATGTCACCTTATGTCTGAAAGGCACATCCCATGCATGACATGGGTCAGCATCAGCCTTGGTCTCCTAATTAACAGGCTACAGTTAGTGTGATATCTGTGTTTCTAAAGTCTTTTACATCTCTAGTCTTCAAGACCTTTTCTCTTATAATATCTGGTCTACCTATAGTCAGTTTTCCTTCTTTATGAAAGTATTTAAGAGACCTCACCCAATCATTCTCATTCACTCTATATACACATGATGAAACCAGTGCAGTATGCATCTCATCTCATCAACAACTTGCCTAACTCCAGTCTTGTTAGATCATTTCTCAAGGTGGCTTCACACCTCCACCTTACTAGGTTCAGAACAATGTCATCATCAACAGAGCTTGATGCATAATTCTGACATGAAAAGGATGTAATATTCCCTTTACATTTAACAAAACTAACCAATTTTTTTTGGAGGAGGAATTCATTTCATATAACTAGATCACTCTTAACTGACTATAGACTTGGCTTTTACTTTTTCTCCATTGATCATACTGTATAACTTGTGATTTTTATGGAATGAAACACTTGTGCTCAGAAAGGCACTATGAATGCATGTTGCTGGTTGATACAAGAAAACATCCAGCAGGTCCAGTTTCATAAAGTGAACTAATCTTCATTTCCAACATAGCATGTAGTGCAGTGTAGTACATGTAGGGCACAGTCTTTGCCACATCACCTTTGTGGAGACTGTAGTTACCATAATGTTTGTGCCTCCTTAGCCAGAGTTCTTTCACAAACATTTTAGTGATAAGTGGGTAGAACAGTAGCATACAGTGCTTTTTTTGACAATAGAGTAGCTTCTTAGTAACAAGAAGCCGAGTTCATAATATATATCAAAAGTTGTTGCATCAAGTATTTATATTGTGCATATAGTTTTGTGCCAGAAATATTGAATTTGTATGTATACTTGTTATTCAGAGAACTATATTTAGAATGAGAATACGGACAAAGACTGTGAAGGTATAAAGATTTTATGATTGAATTGATAGGCCAGAGAATTTTAAAACATATTTCTAAGATTTGTTATTTTTATTGCTTTGAAGAATTGTCAATTTTATTGTAAGTTAATCAAAAGAAGGCAAAGTGACCATGACTTTGTGTGTGTGTTAGCCAAACTTATCATAACCATATGATTACCTCATTGTTATGGTGTAAGTAATTTGTTGATACCTGTGATAGTGCAGTCAGTGGGAGAAAATATTCCATACAAATTAAAGAAACCATCTCCACCTGAGACAAAATGCTTTGTTTGATATGAGCACAATTGCTTGAAACACAGTGGTAATAGGAAGATAATTATTATGAGAAAGTAGTTTAAAACACTTACATGGAAAGTATGTATAGAGAAGCTAATCTACATAATAGTGTTTAGGATTTATTGCTATAATAACATTCAGTAGTGGGCAAGCATGTACTTTTGATCCTTGTTAATGATTAACAGAAAATTTAATTTAATTTACAAATTCCAGTCATTGCAATTGTTACCTTCAAACTGGAGAAGGAAAATGGCACTAGGTATGGACAAATGACATCTTGAAGGTGCTTGTATCCACAGGTTCTAAGGAGACATTGCCTGAAAACCATATGAAATTGAACTACCTATTAGGTCAGACTAAGCAGGTCATTAGCAATCACGAGCAAAGGTGAGTGATGATGTGGCTGCTTGTTCCAGTGTAGTTGAATCTAATATGTGTAGGTATTCATACAATTTTGTTGTAGATTTCAAAGATGATTCCCTTAGTATATAGTAATGTGCTAACACAAATCTTCTCATTGTTATTGTTATTATTATTATTTGTTGTTGTTATTATTATCATTAGTAGTAGTGTTGTTATTCCACAATTGGTGCAAGAGCCTTATTTCTTTTGATATGTCAGATGTTTTGAAACTACAGTACATGAATAAAAATCCTTCCAGAAATTATAAGATTGCTATTGCCACAGAAACAAGCACTCTTTTTGGGGTACATCATTGTACACATATTTGGAAGGTTTCACACCTGCACAGCATTTTCCATTCCAGAAATAGAAACCAAACCAATGAAAATATAGGAACAAACTAATGTTGCAAAAACTTATGAAATGTCTCCTGTTCTATTTTTGTTAAATGTATGTGTAAATTAATATCTTTTTGACCCAGAACTGCAAGGGTATGCCATATTGGTAAGTCTCTGGGAATAGTTAGGCTTAGCAGTGAGTCTGATTGTGCCTTAGTGGTGAGTGTTGGGCTGTGTCAAGGCTGGGAGAGGTGAGGGGTGATGGCAGGACTGCTCCCCCACTAATCTCCGGCAGAGGCTGATACAATGTTTTATGTTCTCTGTCTTGCGTGCACTTGTTGTGTATATTTTTTTGGATATTGTAAGAAAAAGCTTTGGGATTTTGATACTTTCACTTTTATTTTGTAATTCAAATGGTCCATGCACGTCTTTAGTCTATTTTGATAGATTTGTTCCTCATTGAAGAGTTTATAAATTATTGTTTCTGCGTCATGAAAATCTAAATAAACTGTTGAATATACTCTTTTATTTTCATTTAGATTATCATATTATGGTAATGGATGATGCAACATTGATAGATGGGAGCCCTCAATAACCCATCAATCATAAACACAGACTCTTCACAAATTTAAGGTTATCACATGAAGAATTTGTCCTTTACTACCAAATACCAGACAATCCTTGGTTAGCACTTATAAGGATTTCACATTAATTTCTCTGTGTTCCTGTGAAGTGGC
This sequence comes from Callinectes sapidus, assembly GCA_020233015.1. NCBI lineage: Eukaryota > Metazoa > Arthropoda > Malacostraca > Decapoda > Portunidae > Callinectes > Callinectes sapidus. Next base: position 3,282,814 of record CM035187.1, on the reverse strand, counting down.
CAGGAGGAGACAGTTAGGGTATCCCAGTAACTCATGTATCTAGAAAAAGAAAAGCTACTTCTTAAGATCTTTCACATGAACAATGACAGCCTCCCCTGAGTTTATTTTTCATATGGGCTTTGATGGCTATCCATGTTGTCATTCAAAACTCTCTCTCTCTCTCTCTCTCTCTCTCTCTCTCTCTCTCTCTCTCTCTCTCTCTCTCTCTCTCATGCCAAAGACAGTAGCTACTACTACTGCTGGTACTCCTACTGATGCTGCAGCTGCTCTCCCTGCCGCATCAAGATCGAGATCAAAATACCCCTAGGGCGCAGGGGATTTTTGGAGAGGGCAAGAATATTCTCTTCCTGTCTTACAGTCCAAAGTAAGGAATATTTTATACTTTTGTTTCGTCTCCTTGCATAATAAGGCGGATAAACAGTATATTTCCTCTCCGCGTGGGGTGAAGGAGGCTGGGAACACAAAGCGGTATACTGAGGCTGGTATTGGCAATCTCTAAAATGGCCGACGGACGCCAAGAGGCGTTGCTCTCCTCTTTTATGAATATGTATTCCCACGCTATAATATTTACATTCATTCTATTTTCCCTTTGTGTATATCTCTGGGACTTGTTAATGGCGTATGTTGTCATTGTTTGTTTTGTGTTCATTCTTCCAGCTAGATGAAAGGAAAGTCCACGTATGAAACTTGCCTGCTTCTTGCCACTTTGAATACGATTCATTTACAGTATATGTATTATTTTATTTTAAGCTCTCTGACAACTTGGTATTTAGTCTTTTCCATTCATCCGCCATTCAGTTTGAGGACTAATTTAGTTACGAGTACGAATCTTGTCCCAAAACATTGTACTTGTATTAAAGTTAAATAGAGATTCATTACCCCAACGTGTACAGCGACTAAAGACATGTAGGTAATGACAATCATTTCCTAAAAGTTATATTAAAGGTGATAAACGAAAAATTCTTTATCTGCCTGGTTGTTCTAAGGCCAAGTTCAAAATCATGCATCAGTCATGTTAGAATGTGTTTAGTGACTTTATTCTTTGCTGGGGAGTAATTGGAGTTGCTAAGTTAGGACTATAAGTTTTATCAAAGAGCAATGCATTCTTATTCACCAGAAATACAGTGGTCTCAGCTAAGGGTAGCATTGCACCTACCTACTCCATCAGGTTACAGCATCAGTCAGACAAGTACCAGCTTACCAGCCCACACATTAGGAATTGCCAAATGATCTGTAGATAATAATGGCCAGTGTCTGTAACGAAAACACAACCTGACAACCTAATCAATTGTTTCACAGCATCAATTTGAGGGGCGAGAACACCTGTACAAGCCAAAATGAGTCGGAAAAGGAAGCTGAAAGATGATCAGGAACCTTTCCTGGTGCAGCATCACCCACTCACATCCGACCAACTCTGTGATCTCCTTGGTTAGTTTGTCCTTCCTTCGTCAACCTCATATCCTTCCTCCTTTTGGTATTGTGCATGGATATAGTTTTTATTATTGAATTTCATTGATAGTATTTGAGTATAATTTGCATTGGTGAATAGTTTGTAGTGTTTTAAGACCATGTCACTGTTACCATCTTTACAGGTGCTCAGGAGAATGAGGTGATGGAGGCAGTTGTTTCACAGGTGTCTGAGCCCAAACCTGGACAGGTGTTCTTGGTTGACTGTGCAGGTAAGATTGATTGACAGAGTGAGAGAGAGAGAGAGAGATTCTATAGTTAATGAATTCACCTTCTTTTTTTGCAATTTTGACATGAAGGTGCTCGATTTGCCCGCTATGACTACCACCGCTGGAGTGCCTACTACCAACACAACGGCCTTGGTCCACTGCTGCCGCCGTCCACGCCTGACCCTCTGCAAGACTGGATGGAAGTTCGCTACAACAAAAAGCTTGGTTCTCATGGCCACCTCAGTCTGGGCGCCATTCGCATTGTGTACAAGCTGAAGTCTGAGGAGCGGCATGTGGTGGAGGCATCAGGTGTGGCTGCAGCTCCATTCCGCATCATACATTACCTGGAAAAACTGCCACCACAGGTTTGAATGACTACTTGATTTGGTGTCATACATTAGTGTACATCACAGATGAATATAAGTGTACTTATATAGTAATAAAGTAGAAGCTTCATGTAATATTTGGCACTCTTATTTGGATTATTTTGTTTTGAAGGTAATGTCTTCAGCAGATTAATTTTTTTGTTGTCCTTTTGTTACCCTTGGCCAGGACTCTCACACAGCAATTGTGATCCTGCTATCTTTATACCACACTAGCACAGAAGCATAAAGAAAGCACCACACACTCATACACACTTCATTCACACTTCCAGCCCCATCAACCCCCAATAGAATGAGATTGTTTTGAGGAGGACCCTACTAATGCTTCTTGTTGTATTTTGGATATTCTTTTTGGACAAATATCTTTTGGAACTGACATCTTTAGTGAGTAATTACTGCACCTCCTATTGATTAAGATTGTAAATGCGTTCGAACACCTTTTATTGAGGCTATTTATACATAAGAACAGACATTTTCAGGTGGAGAGCAGCATCACACAACACTTGGAAGAGCAGGACGCTCGGATGCGCCTCCAGCAAGAACACCAGCGCAAGGAGAGGGAAGCTGAAGAGAAGAGGAAGGAAATAGAAGGAGCACAAAAGGGTGAAAGCAAATTTGGGCGACGGAGAAAACCAAACAGCCGCTACTCAGAACTGTACTCGCTGGAGGCAATTAAGGGGAAGGTACCGAGTGTTGAAAGTCAGTCTGATGATGAATTAGCAGAAGCAGAGCCAAGCAGGGGTGTGAGTAGCTTCCTGAAGATGCCAGGGATGAAGGGGAATGGCAGGGGACAGCGAAGGGGTGGCAGGTTACCAAGGGGAGGACCTTCCAGGGCCTTCAGGGATACTGCCGGCTGCACTTGGTTGGATGCATATGGACTGGAGAGAACCAAACCAAAAAGCTCATCACTGTTCAAAATGTGCAGGGATGATGATGATGATGATGATGATGATGATGATGATAAAGGTGAAGGTGATAGTGATGGTGATGATGATGAGGAGGAGGAGGAGGAGGAAGAAGAGGATGATGATGATGATGTTGGTGGTGGTGGTGGTGGTGGTGTGAAAGAAGGAAGTGATGAGAATGAATCTATTGAGGAAGAGGAAGAAGAGGAGGAGGAGGAGCAGCAGCAGCAGCAACAAAAGGAGAAACTAAAAGAAGAGGAAGAAGATGATGGCATGAAGAATGAAGATGGTGCAGATATGGTTGACTTTCCTCAACTTTTAGGTAAAGATGTCTTTTTGTTTGTTTGATAATTTATTTGCTTTGCCTGCCCAAAACTTAACTAAAACATAAACCTGAAGATGGCTAATAAACAAATATTAACTCATATTTCCCCCTCTAATAACTGTAAAAGATAATAATTTCCTTTTTAATTTCCAGGATGCTCAGTTTCTCTCCCTGAAAAGCTGTGGTAGTAATATAATATGGCTTTCTGGTCTACAGGCTATGCAATTGATCTGTCTCCCCAAGCTGGTGACTCCCCCACAACTGATGAGGTTAAAATTACCATCACACATTCTGACCCAAGTAATCCCATCTGCTCCAATGCCTCCAGTAAGAGCCCATCTGTCTATTTACCTAGTTGTATTTATGTAGTTTAAAGAGCCTGAGTTTATATCCTGTGATCCTGTCTCCGTTTTTATGCTCATCTAATCTTTCTTTGAATTTGTGCACACTTGTTGATGTTACTATTTCTTCTGTTAAATTATCCCAGGTTTCAATATTTAAGTCATCTCATTTTCATCTCATTCTTTCTTCTCACATACTTTATTACTATACCTGCCCTTGCCAGACCTCCTTACATACCCCAGCTTCTTGTTTTTTTCTCTCAGTCCTGCCTTGTACCTTTTGCAGACCCTATATCAAGTCCCAAAAGCAGTGAAGTCCTAGTAGGTGGTGATAGTGATGCCATCCATACCACAAATCCTGCTGAGGAGCCTTGCAAGAGTCCTGCGGAAGATAAGGCAGGAGTTTCTCCTCGAAGAAAGAAGGGTCTTGGCAGGCCGAGGTACAGGGGACTCCAGAAGCTGCCACCAAAGAGGAAAAAGGAAGAGGAGGATGAAGAGGAAAAGATGGAGGTAGAAAAAGAGATAGAAATGGATTATTCTCCAGGTATTGTTTGTGTTTTGAGTTGTTGTTTTTTTTCATTTTTATTTCTAAGATGGATTTTGAATTGAATCGTTGACAGTGTTTATGTGTGTGCAAATAGTTCAGTCTAAACTAGATGATAATAGGAGTGATGTAAGATTATTGAAATACCATTAATCCTACTATGCTCTCCACCACCACCACCACCACCACCACCACCACCACCACCACCACCACCACCACCACCACACACTAGATGAGGCTCGTCCCTTTAAAATCCACGAAGGACGGCTTTTCCATGCAGATGCCGAGGATATATTCCGTAAGTGTTTGCTGTAGTCAGTTTCATTTACCCTCGTTTTGTTGACATTAATTACACTTTCACTTCATTGACCTTTTATCCATGCTTCTGTACTATAAATGTCTTGCTCTTTATACTTTCCTATTAAGAGGGAGGTTTGAAGACACTAATCCTTCAATATCAGATTATCGTTTTTCTTTTGAGGCTGTCACATATGTCACTTTTGCTTATTCTTACATTTTCTCCTACCTTGTTCTCCACACACAGGTCAGGCAGTGAAGGGAGACATTGAAGTGCATCATTTAGGTGTGAAGACTCCCAAGGCTGGAGCGCTATATGTACTTGATAAGGGCTTTGGTAAGTGTGGGTTTATCTAATTATAGTATATGGAGCCTCAGATGTACTAATATTTCTTCCTTCTACTAATGTTACTTCTCTCTCTCTCTCTCTCTCTCTCTCTCTCTCTCTCTCTCTCTCTCTCTCTCTCTCTCTCTCTCTCTCTGCCTTTCTTTTATCACTTCTAATATATTGCATCACATTACCTTGCCCACCACCATTTAATTGCAATATCAGGGTGCTATTTATTATTCCCTTACTCAGCTGTTTACATATCATGCCAATCGGAAGAATTTTGTATTTAAAGTTGGCATTGTATTGATAGGTTTGAAGGAAGGTTTCAGTTTTCTCTCTATTATCAAGTTCATTTATGGTTCCAATAGGTTCCAATAGGTGAGGCACCCTGGTTCTCGGGATATTAGGCATATGTCACTGTGTTTCTGCATCTCTAGTTACCATCCTCACACTCTCTCCCCCTTTGTCTCTCCCTCCTGGACAGTTCCATTCAGTGACTCTCTGCCATGGTTGAGAGAATATTACTATCGCTCCCACAATGTGCTTATGGAGCGCTTTACTCTGAGAGACGCACCCCGCCAGCCCCACCCAACCGCCAAGACTCTCTTTACCTACTCCACGTCAAACACTACACTCTGTATCGTCCACTATGAAAAGGTGTGTTTTGTATGTGTGCTCTTGCTGCATTGTTTGTATCTAATTGCATTTTTACAGGATTGGATCAAGCTCATTATGTCTTTTCTTTTAAAGTTAATTTATCCTAATGGTGTGTATGTGTGTGTGCTTGTATGTTTACTGATATGTATATTTCCTTAGTCAAGTTAGGCTTAATGCTAAATGATCATGTTGTTTTTTTATTGATTTATATAAACTTTATGTTCATACACACATACACCCTTGCATTCTATTTTTCTAATAATGTACTTCACATAATGTGTGTGTGGCTCTTCATCTCCTCCTCCTCCTATGATATTACAGACTGAGAAAAATGACTCACAGACAGAGAAAGGAAAACTAAAAGTAAAAAAGGGAAATAAGAAAAAAGACAAGATGAATATAAAACCTGGAATCTACACTGAATCAAACTCAAACCTCAACCTGTCTCTGGTGGAAGCCATGCTGACCCGACCTGACCCCTCCAGACTTGTGTCAGCACCAGTACTCAACCCGCAGCCCTTCCAAGTGTATCTGCTGAGTGTGCCTGCTCACAACACCTCCAGTGAGTGTGTGTGTGTGTGTGTGTGTGTGTGTACTTACCTGGCTGGTGTATTCTGCTATGACTTTCTTGTACATCATTCATTCCTTTCCTTGCAGTCTTGATTCTCCTAGAACATGTACATTTCCCTATATCACATTCTCCCTTCAAGTGAATGCAGGAATCTAGTATTTTATCCCATAGTATTTTGCATCCTTTAAGTTGTATATCTCCTTTTAGATCATTCATATCCTTTTTTGCAGTCCTTATTCTTGTAAAACTTGAATAAATACCAGAATGTCCAATTACATCCTTCCCTCAGGTAATACATCCTCTGTGTCTCCCCTGACAGAGGTACTGGACAACTACTGCTGGACTGACAAGGGATTCAAGCGGTGGCCGACAGACTCCTCAGGGTCAGCCACACGCCTCCTCTGCTACCACTCCCCCATGAGGATCACCAGGAATGCCATGTGCACAGCCCTCATGAGACACGAGTTCCGCCTGCCCTCACCCGACACCCAGGATGTGCGAGTGGTTCACTACATGCCCACCCGGGAGTTCAGGGAATATGTGGTGATTGCAAATGCCGCCAAGCAGGTACATACCTACCTATGTGTGGGTGGGTGGTTGTGTGACCACTGCAGGTATATTAATGGTAGATAAGTGAGGATACCCGTCTGTTATGAGGACTAAGACTAAATAGATAAATACATAGATATATTGAGATTTTGCAATGACAAGTGTACTTTTCTTTATCATTACACACTTACACACTTTTCAGATGCAGAAGCTGACCGAGGCTGTGTGGCATGATCCTCCCCTGGCAGAGGATGTGGCTCCCCTTCAGACTTCCAGCACCCGCCTGCGTCCCTGTGTGGTTTGGGAGCTGCTGACTCAAGGCAATACCAGCTCTGTTATATTGGTGCCCCAGGCTGGTGGTGTCTATCTCACTTCCCATTGTAAGTGTGTGTGTGTGTGTGTGTGTGTTTGTTAAATGTGTAGGTTAGGTTAGATGTTGGTAGTGAATATAATCATACATTCTCCTTCCCTACAAAGTGATATGAAAATTACTAAATAATAAAATGAGAAAAGATATGAATACACCCCTTCAATCTCCTTCCATAACAGGTGACTAAAAAAAAATCACTAGAAAAAGAAATTCTCCTTTCTGATCAGGTGACTCCCCCGACATACTGGAATGGGAGGACATGGCACAGCTCCACATCCAGCCACGGGTGTACCAGGTGATGGAGGTGTGCCAGCGGGTGAGAGGGAACAAGCCACGCCTCATCAGACTCTGCTACACTTCACGCAAGGTTCCTTACAAGGTTCTGGTGCATTACTTGGGCGATCCGAAACCTTACGTGGATCTGGGCGTCAACGTGCTCACTGCCGCTGATGGTGACAATACTTCTGCAGGTATTTTTTCAGACAGACCCTCGCAAAGTGAAAGTGAGATAAGGAGTACTATTTCTCCTCTGTCATGGAGCCAAGAGAATAAGTGATTGGTGTGAATGAGTGAGAAGGTTATGTGCCTTGTCTTAGTTACATCCCTTTTTGACAGACCTTGTGTATATATGTATACATTTTGTTTATTGACTTGATCACCTGTTAAATCATAAAGTGAGTAAACACACACACACAGACACACAGATACCTGCATGATTTAATAACTTTGCCATTTTCACAACTTCAGTTAAAGAAGAGCAAGGAGAGCAAAGCACTGTACTGAAACAAAAGGAAGGTGAAGAAGGAGAAAAAGGAAGCAATGAAGAGACAGAAAAGATCAACATAGCTCAATCTTACCTAAGAAATGATGAACTGTACAAGTATGTTCTCATATATTTTTATATATAGACATTGAGTAGATAGTTGTATAGTATGGGTGGGAGAAAAGGATATCACCACTTAATATCCTTTCCATCACAAAAGGCATCTTAAACAGAAGGAAAGAAGGGACTGGGAACACACTTATCTTTATTTTTTTCCCATTATGAGGCAAAGAGTAATACTTCATCTTGAATACTCAGTTTTTATGGGGATATGAACCTTTATATTGATTGCTGACTACCTGAAGATATATTAATGTGAGTTTAAGTTATGGTTCTGTGTTCATTAGATATACTTGGGTTGTTCACTCCTAGGATAAGTCCACACCATCTTCGGGAGGTGGGTTGTGTGGCACTGACGCCTGAGGACCTTGATGTGGAGGTGGAGGCCACTTTCCAGCAATCCTCAAACCAGCTGGAAGAAACCCTCATTCCACCAGGTAAGGAAGGTGTTAAAGAGAGAGGGAGTGGAATGTATGTAAGACTCAGATAGGAAACATTATTGATGATAAATTCTTTGTTATGTCTCTGCTCTTTTGATTTTACTCCCTTCTTTGTTATTGTTGTGTGATTTTTAGCTTGAGTATATGAAAGATTAGACAGAATATATTTTTGAAGTATTGTATCTTTTTAAGTTGGTTCTCTTTTCTTTCATCAAGTGTAGCATGATTAATCAAAATATTCCTTTAGAATTCATTTTATCCTTGACTTATTGGGAGTATCTCAGCATGTAGATATGACTGTAATGGTTGATTTCCGTACATGTATGTATGTGTTTTGATGGGTTTGTGTGTCCTCCCACAGACAAGCCTGGGCTGTACCACTATGGACACCGCATGATGAAGAAAAGAATTATTCGCCTCCTGGGTAAGTCTCAGTGTTGGAGTGGCCTTCCAGCAGCCACTGACAGAGATCAAGACACTCATTCCAGAATTTTCAAACTCATTTTTCCCTTGTTTCAGTTAATTCTTATTTAATTAGTAACTAGTAAGAACTAGTAACAGTTCTCACAATTGTTGTTTCTACAGAAAATTTAGACCGCAGTCGCAAGACACAGTTACCTATTAAGAACCCTGAGGCTGGAGAGGCTTATCTTGTCACCAATCCCACAAGTAAGTGTGTTACCTGCAAGTTTGGAAAGCTCTGTTTATATAATAGTAGTATGAGATATCTTAAGCTTCTAAGATGTGGCTCTGTCTCTATTTCTTTATTTTATTATTGTTATTATTATTGATACCATTTATCTATTTATTTTACTGAATAATTTTATTCATTCATTTTCTTTTGTTGATTTATGTTTCCTCCCTGTATCACCTTTTATTTCTTTGGTATAATGGCTAACAACCTCATTCCCCTTGATTTCAGTCTGAAACAGTGATTCAGCCTCACATTCCACTTGATCCCAATATATTCCACTAAATTTCTTTTCAGACAAGACAGTGATGGATCCCTACAAGTGGACACAAAAGGGATGGACACCAATACCACGCAAGGATCCAGTGGTTCTGTGGCGGTGGGGTTTGCTCCGCCACAAGAAGCATGCCTGGGCTCCTCCACTCATCCGCATTGACTATGTCCACCTCAATGTCAACACTGACTTGATGCTCCTCCACTATGTGCCAACCAAGGACAATGAGAACATGCTGGAAATCAGGAGTTCAATAGTACCAGTGAGTGTTTACCTGCTTGTATCGTAGGTTGTACAGTGCAGTGGTGAGGCTGGTAATGTTCTGTCTGAGCATGTACTACTTCTTATACTGACGCTACTCTTTGTACTCTAATATATGTATTTCTTCATATGTGTGTACCTGCAAGTATGAGTGTGTACATTGGGATAACACCACCCATTATTAATTCACCCATTAGCTGAGGACCGAGACCCACGCCTTGCTCTCAATGGGTGACGTCAACTTTGGGCAACACTCGCAGCTTCTCACCAACAGTCCTCTGCCGCCCAGCCACATCTGGGAGCTACTGAGTGCGGGGGGCGGCCTCACTCAGCCCATCACTGAGCCCCAGCCTGGTGGTGTGTACGTCACCAACATGGACTCTAAGGGTGAGCCACTGACACTGTTGCTCTTTAGGATTTGAGAACTTGAGGAGCTAAGGGAAGATGCAGGTATCCAGTAACTCTATGGAAATGAACACTTCTAATTTCTTTCATGTTTAGGTGAAAGGGCGATTAATATATGAGATGCCAACCTATCTATTCATTAACTTGCCTGATCTGAAGTTCCCCATTTTTTTTTTGCCTACTACAGACAAACTTGACCTGTACTCTTGGAAGGTTTTGGGGGACATCCGCCTCTCCAGCAATGACTATGGGCTGCTGGAGACATCGGCCTTAGTGGATTGGGGAAGCGGAGAAGTCAGACTGGGGCGCCTCACCTACCACACACCGCTTATTAAGGCCAGAACTGTCATACACTACCTGGGTGACTGCAGACCCTACCTGGACAGAGCTAAGGTAATGTGATGGCAAGTGTTGTAGTGAAGGGAAATTTATGTAAGTGCTGCATATTTTAGTCATTATGTAGGCAAGTTATGAAGGAACCACTGCTTCCTTCCTCCTTCCTTTCATATTTGTGCTCTAAATTTTCTGTGCAATATTTTTATTAAGTTTGCAGAGAAGCTATTTTAGTGAGAGAATTAAAAGAATGTCTATAAATAGGAACTTTTTTAGTAGAAGCCAACTGGAGATTTGTATATATTCCCATTCATTGATTTATTTTTATGTACACAGAAAAATATTATAATCTCATCATCCTCTTCCTTTTCTTCCTCTTTTTCTTCCACCAACACTGATACCAACTCAGAGTGAGGAGCAGGAACGCCTCAAAAGAATGGATGTCATTGCGAAGGTCACCAATTCAGCCGGCACCATTGACCTGTCTCACCTGGATGTCAGCACCAGTCTCGGCTCAGCCAGAGATGGAGTGTGGCGTGATCCAGCCACAGAGGCTGTTGGGTCAATTCTGGCTGGCTTGGGAAGTAACATTATGGATTCCGTCACTCTCAATCAAACCTTTGCAGAGTTAGGTAAGCAGGAAACTTGTAGTGGTAGTGGTAGTAGTAGTAGTAGTAGTAGTAGTAGTAGTAGTAGTAGTAGTAGTAATAATAATAATAACAGAAGCAGCTATAACAGTAGTAGTAGTAGCTGTAATCATAGTAATGAAAATAGTAGTGGTATTATTTTACCAACATAGCATCTCTATTCTAATTCATACAGCAAGACAATGTGACACACTTTACCTTTGCTTATGGACAAGTAATGATAATGATAACAATAACAACAACAGGAGGAGAGGTGGAGGGGTTGTGTGACGGCTCACCCTCAACCTTCTCTCCTGCCGTCACCCGCCTGGAGGACCAACACCTGCAGGACTCCATCCTTCCACCCATACAAGTGGCTTATGGCTCCGTCTCCACCACTGCACTTGTCAATCAGCTGTTCCCAGAGGGGTTGCCCAAGATTACAGTTCAAAAGGTGACTGGTAGTAGTAGTAGAAGTAGAAGTATAATTGTTTCTTTTTATGATCTGAAATTCATACATTGTTTAATCTCTTTCATTAGTACTTAATTTTCAAACATATACCTATTCTCATATTGTAGTAACATTCTCTTTTCTTTTCTTTTAATGTTCAACCACAAATTTCTTCTCTGATATTGTTCTCTTTTCTCTCATGATCTAAAATTTACATATTATTTCATTTGTTTCACCAGCACTTTAACCTCCAAACAAGCATTGTTTGACAGTTATATCTTCCTAGTACTGTTTTAGTTCCAAGCATCTATCATTCCCTATACACTGTGTCCCATAACTTTCATTCCTCACTAGATACTGGAAGTGGAGGAGGGAGAGATTGGTCCTCTCAGAAAGCGTCGCACAGAGCAGCACCTTTTGGAGTTACCTGAGATGAAGAACAACTTGAAGAATGAAGAGCGACGGATTCTGCGAGGATCATACAGGGCCATTCCACGCACCCTGCAGGACTGGAATGTGGGTGTGGCCAGGGTGTGCATGAGAGAGAACGTATAGTTATTATATATGGATGAATGTGGATGAAAGATATACCCATCACTTCTTCACCTGCATCTCTCCACTACACAGGAAGAGGAAGAGTGTGATGATGGTGATGGCAGTTCTGATGGGCAGCGCAAGACTCGCCTTGAGATCACCACCACTGAGTCACGCACCATTGTTTACATTCGCCAACACCACACCCTGACAGAGAAACAGCTGGACCATTTCCTCTGTGAGTATTATTAGTATTTCTCAAGTACAGTGAGATAATGAATTGATTTTGATAGGAAGGCAATGATGGAAGAAAAGAGAGGAAGAAAAATTATCATCACCTTCCTATTTAGATTAGGTTAGATTATATTGGGTTATGTTAGATAAAGTATAAGCTGTAACAAAGAAAGAAAAAGGAGGAAGATGAGGAGAGAGAGAAAAATAGAGAGAGGAGAGAATAAGAAATAAGAAAGAATGATTTAGAGACAAAAGAGAAGAAAGTAGATTTAGTTACAAGATTGTTAGTGCAGAGCCTGTAAGGAACTTTAAATACACAAGTTGAACTAATCACATCATCTTACTTTGCAGGCAATCCAGACGTCAGCAGGGTATCATTTCTTCCCCTCATTGACCCACAGCCTGGTGATGTGTATGTGGTGGCTATACCCTACAGGAAAGGAGGTATGTTTGCTTCACTGTGTCTGTGCCTTATACAGTTTCAGATTATTCCTTACTCTGCAGTTGTTTTTACAGACATTTTTCTTGACTAAATCTACCTTTTTTTTCCTTCTCCCAAACATTTTCTAGTAGACAAAACAATATTTGACATTTTCCTTTATTATTCTAGTTTTTTCCACATTCTCCTTCCTCACTATCAAGAATGCTGTGATGTTACACCTCTGATCTGTCAGTGGATTCCCACAGAGGTGCGGCGTCTGGACTGCCACGACTGGTACGTCACTGGACACAAGAAGGGCAAGTTCCGCCGCACTTACAGCTACATCAAGGACCAGGAGGGGAACACCAGCCATCGCCTCCTGCGCTACACTTACGACTATGCCTGGGAGGACAGTCCAGGCCTCCGAGTGGTCCACTACATCCCTGGAGACCCACGGCATCAGGTGTTGTGCTGTGGGAAGAAGCCCAATTATGAGGTGTGTTTGCTTATTCCTTTCACTGCTATTTGCTCCATCTTCCCTTAATAACTGATAATTCTACAACATCTTTACTTTTTCAATAATTACCTGAAATCTTTAAACTGGGATATAAATTGCAAAATATACTCTTTTTCAAGTATTTTTTTCTCACAGATGCTAATAAAATTTCATGCATTGTTGATAATGTTGTTAATTATGTCATATTGCAGTAAAAGAGTTAAATGTAGTGTGCAGGACCTGAGATAGATTTATGTGGTCCCATGTCCCCATCATTGAATTATAGTACCTACATCCCTGTGAGGTGCAGTAATCTAAGATAACCTGACTCTGCATTCCAGGAGGAGCCTGAAGGGAAAGGATCTGGTCCTCTTTACCGAGCCTACACTGCCTCCATGACTTACCGAGATGTGCTGCTGATCATGAGTACGCAGTGAGGTGGTTTTGTTATAATAATGGCATTGTTCTTGTTATTATTATTATCATTATTATTATTATCATTATTATTATTATTATTTTTATTAGCAGTAGTAGTAGTAGTAGTAGTAGTAGTAGTAGTAGTAATCTTATGAGCAGGAACATTCTGATGATACAAACACACATTCACAGATTGATTGCCCTTTGACCCACAGATGACCCTCCCCTGTACCATGTGTGTGAGCTGCCCATTCATAACCCCAAGGCAGGCGACGTGTACATCATCAAGGCTCCGTCACTGGCCCTTGGTGAGTCTTGTACTCTGACCTGCTGCAAACTTTTGTTTTCTTCTATTTCTAATCAAGAAGGGTTCTAACAAAAACTGGGAAAAAAAACAATGGTGAATAAAAGGGATTAGTAATATAAAGAGCCCATTGTTACCTTTGGTAGACTTAATAACCTTTTTTTAAACTTAATTGGCCTTTTCTTCTTGTATAAATAAGTTAAAAATTCTTTATATTATATGTAGGAGAAAATAATAGAGTATGAATTCATGTAGGTTTGAAAGAGAAGCAGGAAATAATAGATGATCAATTTCCAGCACAGCGAGAAAGTATGTATGACAACCTGATATGGACTGAAGGTCAAGTCAAGAACGTAGGAGGCAAGCGGCCAGCACTGCGCAAGGTGAATCCAGGTCAACGTGACACCTTGACAATAGGCTGAAGATTCTCATTCCTTTTCCTCCTCTTCTTCTTGTTCTCTTTCTCTCCGATTTTTTTTTAGTACTTCTTTTCACTCCTTTTCTTCTTTTTTTATTCTTTTCTTCTTTTTCTGTCTTTTCTTTCCTCTTTCTTATTTCCTTTCTTACCAACATTTTTTATCATCTCACTATATTATTTTTCTCTTCTTTTGTTACTAATATACAGTCAGTGAAAAACACCACATATTTATGTTTTAATACCAATTCAAAATTCAAAATCTGGCTATACCATCAACATCATCATCATCATCATGCTCTAATCTAATCAGTAATTTTCCTCCCTTAGACCAAGTACCTCTCCTTTGACCCCACGGATGGAACAAGGTCAGAAGCCTTTGTGCGAGTGACCTGGGAGAGACTGCTTGACCCATCTGAGGTCACTGCACAGTTGGGTGGAGGTCACAGGAAGCAGCCGCTAGTCATCATTCACTATTTGGGTGATGAAACAATGGTGTGTGCTGTGTTCACTTTTTTCTCTATTTACAGAACTAAATCAGGCTCATAGATTTCTTAATGGTTGAATGAAAGAAAGAGAAGATTGAAAAACTATTAATGAATTGTTGGTAAGGTTAATTGCAATGCTAATCATGTATGTAACTCTGAATTGCTTTATGAATTTAGTCCAAGAAATGTTGATGGATTTATTAGTATGCAACAGATGGTCATGATTCCGTAAACTCAGACAGTGGTGTTTGTCATCCCGTGAGCAGGCTGGTGAAATGATGCGGAGAGGCAAGGACGGCACTCTTCACCTGCGACAGATTCGGCACTACATGGAGACTGGCTCTTATCTGCCTTCAGTTCACATCACAGAGAAGAACAGCATCAGGAAGTCAGCCAAGAAATTCATCATTGAAAGTGAGTGAGCAAGTGACTGAGACAGATTTACAATGAACAAAAGAACAATGTAGGCACCAAAAATCTAACACTACGCAACCAAGCTATTGGAAAATTACCACAGCTTTTTTTCTGTCACCCTTTTAAATGTAACTATAAGATTCAAACCATTGCTGTTGACCTATCCCAGTCAGTAACCCTTAAAAATCATATTGACATCTTAATGTCTCTTTTGCCACCTGAATATCTTGAGAAAATAGAAGAAAGTGTGTTTGGTTGTAATGGTCTGCTTGGTTGGCAGACAACACCTTGTATTACATCAGCAAGAGCCAGAGGGAGATGAGATGTGTGCTGTACACCAATGAGGAGAAGAACAAGGCGTTTGAGGAGTGTCACATCATGCCCAAGACTGGAGAACACTGTGGTAAATGTCCCTTCAATGTTTTGTATTTTCTCCCATCCATTCATCATTCTATATATATTAATCAACACTCCATTCATTGTTCAGATAGAGACAAATATGAGTATTGAGTGGTGGGAAAACACAAGTTGGGGTAAGATACTTTATTTCCTAACATTTCTGTTACAAAATCTCCATGTTATGTATTTTCTTTTAGTACAGCAACCTGTGGTCCTAGAGTAGAAATAGGTGACCATGAGGGAACAGTAGTGATTGAATGTTTTTCTTCCTGTACAGGTCGCACTAAGACACTGAAGAGGCTCTCAGAGAAGTATTACTGGACTAACATGGTGGAGGATTTGGTAGCCATGGTGAGTTGTGCTAAGTTAATGTAACTACTTTGCTAGATTTCTTCCCTCTGCTTTTCTCTTGTTCTTACATACTACTGATCCACATGTGCCTTGTCCCTCACATTTTCTCCATTCACCTCTCTCTTCTTTTTCTATGATGTTATACCATTTTCATTCATCTTCAAGTCATTAAGTTTTCACAGCAGTTCATGCTAATATCTTTATTTAATTTCTCCTTCATTACAAGCTGTTGCCTAGTGATACCTTCTCATTCAGGTCATTCATTTAGTCACTCTTCTCTTTCTAGATTGTGAGATGCAAAGCATGTGAGTTCAATAAGATGAATCGACCCAACCAGAGATTTGTGCGAGTGACAGAGCCCTGGGAGGTGAGTGCTTCACAGCCAGTCTCCTTAGCTCGTTTCTTGAATTTTCCTCTTAATAAATGTATATAGATTGATCTACAACACTTAGAGAATCTTGGAAAACCATCATTCACTCCAAAACCAAATACAATTCATCTGGAGTGATGGAAAACAGGAAGGTTGGTGCAGTAAAGGTTGTTCTCTCTCTTTCTCTTTTCAGGTGGTCAGCATTGACATCATAGGCCAGTTTGTAGCATCAAGTTGTGGCAGTGCTTTCATAGCCATCATCATTGACATGTTTACAAAGTACACAGTGGTGGTGCCGCTGCGTGACACCACTGTATCTGACGTGACCTCCGCCCTCGAGACAGCGGTGTTCCTGCAGGGCCCTCCAAGGAAGTTTATTTCAGATCAATGTGAGGAGTTTGTACAGGAGGTAAGGAGGAGGATCAAGACAAGGGAAAGAAGACTTGTATTACCTACATATTATTTCACATTAACTTAGCCTAAGTGCTATTTGCTACAGATAGGTACACACACACACACACACACACACACACACACACACACACACACACACACACACACACACACACACACACACACACCCACACAGCCTCACACTCTGCACCAGGGCATCTGTTTACAGTGGAGTATTCCCACAGCTAAGCCTGGAGCTGGACATGAGGCTTGGGGTGAATGTGGTGGCCGTCAGCAAGGCACAGATGAACCGAGCAGACGAGGCCAGCATCAAGACCTCCATCCTCCACCACTGCCTTAAGGCTGATACTGAATGGAAGGACCAGCTACAGAAAAGGGTGACTTGTTATGCTTTTAATCATGCAGTTTTCCATATTTTTTTCCACTATTTGTATAGGATCACAAATGTTCAATAGTCTAGCTTATTTTCTGTTTCTTCTCAGTCTATGATAAAGCCTGTGGTATGGGTGGATGTGTGCACTGTCTCAGGTGTATTCCTTTACAGGTGTATGAAATCAACACAGAGTACATGACAGCAAGCGGCTACACTCCCTTCTACCTCATGTTTCATAGGGAGGCACGACCTATTGATGAGAGTCTGAGTCTGAGGGTAAGGATTTGTACATACAAGGATTGACTTAAAAAGGATGTTACAAGTTGTCAGGATAAGAGATCAAAACATTTGAGAATTCTGCTATGTGGAGACTTAGGGATGGGGCAGCAGCCTGGGCTACCATTTGTATCCTTCTCTTGCTGTGGGTGTCCTTTGTCAACCTCCACGCCACTGTAAAAACTGTTTGTGGGGCAACTTGGCTTGTGACACAGTTTTTTGAGTCCTGACCCATATTTTGAAAAACCTTGATGTAACATAATGTGGTAGTGTGCAGCATAAGTTCATGGTACGGTCCAAATCATTGTACGTATATTATGATGCCAGAGAATGTTGTAGCTGAGTTGTTATTCTGTGTTGTGCTTCAGGTAAATAGCAGCAGCAAGCCGACTTTCTTAGTGCGGGACATTGAGCCGTACATGGAGGAAAGGGACCAGCGTGCCTCGGAGATAATCAATCAGGTACATGTATAGAACAAACAATCTTTTACTCAGTATACAAGCAAAGAAGAAACTAGGTGAGGTATTTTCATTGACAAAGTGGATGTATCTAAGGGAGATACAAATAAGATCCTTAAGACTCATCATTAGAATTGAGCAAAAAATAACAGGTCCAATTTTTTCTCACCCAGGTGTTGACAGGCCAGCCAGCGACTGAGAGGACCAAGGTGTATCTGGAGGAGGCTGGGACTGCCACAAGAGAGGCTGGGGATCTCCTTAATGGGGTAAGGTTGTGAGAGGAAGATATGTCAGAAATCAGTGAATGAGTTTGTAAAGATATAATGTTATTGAAAGATTCCTTAGTGGAAAACATAAGTTATTGACCAGAAAGTTAACAAAAAGAAAAGAATGATTTGTTAAGGAAAGACAGGCAAACACTTGGTTAATAGAATCCATAAATTAGTAACAAATATGGGTTTTACAGTCAATCCATTTTCTACTTAAACACTTACTGCTTAATTAAACCCATAACAGTATACATTCAGATCCATCATTCCTCTGCCAACTCAGTCTTTTCATACTAATAATTTACTCCTTTCCTCACACAGCAATCTAATGAGTGTATTTTCCCACAGGTGCTAGAAGAAGGTGGCGGGTCAGTGTATGAAATGGGAGATGGAGAAGGACATGTAGTTGTGGTGGCAGGAGGTGTGGCAGGGCTGGAGGGAGGTGGGGAAGGAGGGGAGGAGGAGGGGCAGCACATGGTAGTGGTACAGCCAGGAGTTGGAGATCAAAGGGTCATCATGCTGGCCGAGAACCAAGTCATCATGGAAGCAGTGGCAGGGCAGCAGTTTACTTACTTACCTTCCTCATGATCCAAAGTGTTGTAAAATTGTTGTGTGTGAGATTCTCTTTCTATGATTTATCCTTCTTCCTCTCATCTGTGTGTTTTTATTATGTATACTACTCTCAGGTTGCATTAGTTTCTGCCTTTTATCTTCAATTTTTTCCCATCCTTCATCTATCTCTTCACTTTTTTCTTCTGAATTGCCTTTATTTATTATTCTCTGTCTCCTTTGTACATTTGCCATATGGATCTCTCATCCTGCTTTGCTCTCATAGTATTTAATTTTTTATCCATACCATCCAATCATCCATCTTGTCTTCTCATGTCATGTGTCCATTACTTGTAATAATCCACATAGATAGATGACTGTATTACTGACTAAAAATGAATCTGAAGAAATGAACATTCTCTATTTCGCCACCTTCATTCCTAGGAGAGAGACTTCCCAAACCAGGACAAGAAATGGCAGCTGAGGCTCATTCCTGTTATGGGGTGTGTTAGAAATGAAAAGACAACTGAAGTGACTATGCTGTATATTAGATTACCAGTCCTGCAGTGTAAAAAAGAAGCTATGTCTGTGGAAGAGGTGAGAGATTGAAAGGAAGGTGTCTATGAACGTGTAGTAGTAGGTGTGGGGCAAGGATTCTAAGAAGGATACCCGCAGATTTTAGGCAATAGAGTCTTGACCAGACCAAAGCAGCCGCCACCCGTTGAACCCCTCCCCCCCCCCTCCCTAAAGACATTTAATAACTGTTATTTTTTAACAGTTATTGATGGAAACTGAAATTCCGGACATTTGAGACATTTTCAGAAATCCCCCCGGACACAAATTTCGACATCTGAAACTACACTACACTACAAAAGGCTCATACATTAAGAGAGAGGGAGGGAGAGAGAGAGGACGTGATGGGGGTGCAAGGCGGGGTGGGGTGGTGGTGGTGGTGGTGGCGGCGGTGCGACCTTGAGCAGCATGGGGGGAGGTCGATTTCGGACCATTTTGAAATGCGTACTTGTATTGTCATCTCAGCCAGCTCTGACCATCCTGAAATACCAATTCATTCCATCCTCTCGACAAACCCGAAACAACGTGATCAGGAAACATGTTAGATATAGGGAGGCGAATAAACAGTAAGGTGAGGTAGACGAGACCGAATGTTCCAGGGTTGAGGGACAGGGAGTCAGAGGGACACCCGCCTTCAATGGCTGGCGCCGCGGTGAGGGCGTGTATTTGTGCGAGTAACCTGTACACCACCGCCACCACCAATCACACCACGCCAATCATTTACGTTTCTGTGCAGCTTTCCCAGAATCCCCTGAGAAGGAGAGGCAGCACGTGAGGGATCAGTGTTAGCAAGAGTGCAGCGTGCATGTGTAGGTAAGGAAGCTTGGTGGTGTGTTATCATGCCATACTGCTGCCCTGCTCCTTCACTCCTCTGCTTGTTGCTGCTCAGATCGACAGTACGCGCTAGTCTAATGCAGCTGTCATTATTCTTTACTGTCCTGTACATGCATGTGATGGGTGGTGATGTCCAACATGCTCAGACAAGGCTGAAGTGTCTTACGTTAGTTAGCCATTCCTTTGGTGCTTGCCTCTCAAACAGATGCTTTGGGATCGCGGGGACCCACACCCTCGATGCCTTAGTAACACAACGTTTATGGTATTACGACACATTATTATAGGTTGGATAGGGCTTGTTAATCTTTTTATAACTTACAGGCTTAGGGGACAGTGCATTTGACAGTCAACTCATGGTAAAACAATCTTCTCCTAAGTTCCATTAGAGTTTTGGTGTGAATATTATTGAGGTACTGTCCCTTGTGGTTCAGGATAGGTATGAGGAAATAATCCCTAAAAATTGGTGAGTTGTGATGGAAGGTTAGTCTCTATCTGCCATTATCTTGTTTAAGTAATCTTCCCTTGATTGAGTACAAATTCAGAATTGAAAGTAGGTAATTGTTGTGTGGCTTTCAATTAGAACATAGGCCAAAATATATGGATAATAGGAGATGTTCTTGTGGCACCCATCACTTCACTGCTGACCAGCCATTTACCTTGAGTATCCTACCAAGAGTTTTATCATCTGCAAGTTCCTGTCATGGCTTCAGTATCTCACCTGGATCCCATTGTCTCAGCATTTGCTTATTGTTTCATATGGGAACATGATACTTTAATTTTCCTTAATGTCCTTCCTTGGTGAGGATCTGGAGTTACAACAAAGTGGAAGTAAATGCATACTACCCAACACTCATTCATTGTAAACTGACTTTGTACAGATAAGGAAGTAGTGGCACTGAGGAACCAGTTGACTTCACTAGCATTCCTCTTCCATTATAAATATTCAACAGTAACGTTTTATATGCATGTATAAGACTTTGAATGACCAGAAAAAAGGGAAATCTTTCTAATGTATGCTATTTTATATTAGTAGCCTTACATTTCTTATTGTACTCAGATAAATGCTGGACATAATGTGGCACGAAGCAAGAAAGCAAGAACGGAAGATACGGGGCATGCTGGTGGATTACAAGCGGCGAGCAGAGAGGAGGAGGGAATATTATGAGAAAATTGTGAGTGTTGTGTGTACAGTGTTTAATTCTTAAATATTTTGAAATTAGATGAAATGTATTAAATGTGTAGGAAAGTAATTGATGGTAACCTTGAGTGTTCATCCCCAGAAACAAGACCCAACACAGTTCATTCAGCTGCATGGCCGCCCTGTGCGCATCCACCTGGACCCTGCGGTGGCCAGTGCTGCAGAGGCGCCTGGCAGCATGTAAGTTTATCCTTTTAAAGTACGGAAACAAGAATTTATTTTGTTAGGTTTAATTTAATCAATTTTTCATTTATTTTTCATAGAGTCAATACTTTCATGAGGTAACTAGAAGTGGCTGTTGAATTTGAGGCAACTCATTGAGGGATTTCATTCATTCAGGATGCCTTGGAGGGGTGATGCAGATTCCATGATTGATCGGTTTGACGTCCGTGCTCACTTGGATGCCCTGCCACCCCCGTCAGTCACTTCCCCCAAGATGACAGCAGAAGAGGACTGGGAAGAACGGCAGGCAAACTATGAGCGCTACCGCATACTCATCCAGAATGATTTCCTTGCGAGTGAGTTTTTTTCTTTACCCTTTAGTCTGAAGAATACTTCCATATTGTAGTATAGTTAATTTTCCTAGCATGACTTTACTAAGACTGAGGAAAAGGTAACAGATATACAGAAAGGAAATTGATAATGGCATACACTCTGCAAAGTATTATAGTTCTTTATTGTTCTCTCCATTTCAGTTAAGGAAGAGAAGTTCCTGCACCAGATTCGTCTGGAGGAGCAGTTTGGCCCAATTGTGAACAAAGCCATTGAGGAGGAGAAGAAAGCTTTGGCCCCCAAGAAGGCAGCCATTGCTTTCACTTACACTGAAGATGCTGATCCAGAAGAAGAGAAGAAGCCTGACTCCTCCAGTGCTGATGCTGTCTTGGCAGAGGGTGGGGAAGAAGCAGCTGGAGACGGCAGTGATGAGGAGAGTGATAGTGACATTGATCTTGGTGAGTTGTTGTATGTAGGAGATTAGAAATATTCCTGTTGTGTTTGCTTGTTATATAGGTGTTGATTTTCATTACTTCTGGGGTTCTTTTCAAGTAAGTTATGTTTAGTTTCCATTATTATCAGTTTGTAACCATTAAAACTTGTTACAGATCTGACAGTGGATGTGATGTCACTGTCCAACACACAGCAACAGGAGATGAACTCCTCAGGGGTGGAGTACGGTCTGAACCAGGATGACTTCATGTCCCTCATCAGTCGGGACTTGCAGGAGGCTGAGGAGCTGAGGGTGGCCAAAGAACATGAAGATGAAAAGGCCATGTATTCGGTAAAAATACATTTATTCCTTATTAAAAGACATACTTTGTACTTTGTGAAATATCAATCAATAGCTCATTAGTAGTGTAGTGCAGCATTGTTTTACAGGGAAGATGGCAGTTCATTTTTCATTGCATTATCAAACACAACAGGTGCCTTTCTGTATTACATAATTCTCGATAAAGTTGTCTTCCAGCATTCACAAATGTAACTCTGTGCATTTGAATCAATGTGTCACCACATAGCCATTCAAACAATAATATAAAATAATGAATGTGTATCTTGCTAAGATTCTTATACTGGATAATTATGTAAATCTGCTCATAGAGAAAATATATAACACTGACCAGTACTCTGAAGATTGTTTTTACTGTTCCAGGGCCGCAAATCTCGCAAAGAAAGGCGGGCATTAAAGAAAAAGCACATGGACCGAAAGTTTAGTCCCCCAAGGTAAGGTGATTATTATTGATTATTTTACCTCTAAATGAAAATCCTATAGATTAGTCCCTGCCCTGAAAGGTATGGTGGTTTCTTTTGATTCTTTTTAGTATTGTGACAGGTTTTGAGATGTTTTTTTTCCAGGAAGGAAGCATCAATGTGTGGTTTGTATGTAGTGCACATACTTTAAAGTGATAATCCCTTCAGTCATATAACATACATTACATAATCAATTCTCTTGCAGCTATGCCGCACGAGCCAGTCCTACTTATGCCCCATACCGGAGGTCCTCCTCCCACTCCAAGTCCCGCTCCCCAACCCCTCCTGGGGCGGGAACCATCAAATTCATTACTAGCTTTGGAGGAGAATCAGATGGTGCTGGTTCTGATGATGATGGGGTTACTGGCGTCATCATCCTTCCCAAAGGTGACCGAAGTGTACGTGACCGCCGCAAGAACCGCTGGGACCAGAAGAACAGAGACGGAAGTGGAGCAGGCCACCGTTCAGGCAGCTCAGGCCCGAGTAGCAGCCACCATGCCTCTGCGTCCAGCCACTCCTTCTCAAAGAAACGGCGCCACTTGTCTCGCAGTCGGTCGGTATTCACCCCACCAGGTGGCTAACAACCCCTGGCGTGGCTTCTTTTGTCTCCCAGCCATGTGGTCAGACCTAAGCCTGACTGCCACTAGCTCTTGGCCTGCTGAATGCTGAGTCTCTCTGGGCACCACCATAGTTATGTGTAACTTGGTAGTGATTTAAAGTTCACTGGGAGGTTATAATAGAGAAATGGGGAGGAGCAGACAGACAGAGAGACCCTGCAACCTCAACAAACTTACTCGGGAAAAAACTTACTGTGTTGCTGCGTATCTATTACTATTGCTCTTGGTGGTTCTTAGGGTAAAGGAAATTAGATAAGACTTGTGATTTTGAAATATATATGGAACTATCTTGCTGGTGAGAATGGGAAGCATATTGCTAGAGTGATACGTGACACCAGCACCTGCTGTGGTGGTAAGTAATTGTTGGGAAGTCTTCTTAGTTGTGTTCACACACCATAAGTAGTACTTTTACATGAATGACCAAAATAGTTTCTCATGACAATTAAAATTAAAGGATTGAAATCTAGTGAAGCTGATATAGGTAGGACAGAATGGATGGAAAAGAAGGCCAAGTGGTGTATGATAGTGTGTTGTAAATGGAGAACAAAAGTGCTAAGTGGAGATAGATTACATATCACATAATTTCTATATTTTTAAATAACTTTCAAATAACACTTTGATGCAGTGCATTAGTAATAACTCAGTATGGCTATATACCCTCCCTTCCCCTGAACAGTAAGCTTATTGGTAAATGTGGATTAAAACAGATAACGAGGTAATGCTGGGACAGTCACCTTGCAAACTTGAATGTAGTATTTGATATGATAATTCATTATCCACATGCATATGGTGCATGTTCAGTTGTAACAAGAGTACATTGTGCAATATACACTTCATGGAATGACATCAGCAAGATGAATAAATACACTGTGGTCCTTTTATAGGCAGTTTGCTTCTGGATTTTTTTTCAGTCTTCAATTACTATGTGATTTAGCAGAAACACTTCTAATCTATCATAGCAAGTACATACATGTGATCTTGACTTGTGTGTGCATGCTCACATCTGTGCATAGTACACACATGCATGCTGGAGATCAGCCTACTTTTAAGGCTTCATCTTAATTCAAATTTATTCCCCATTTCTCCATGTTGTCTCATTGTGATCAGAAACTTGCGTCCTAAACCTCTTGATAGCAAACTAATTATACTGAAAACCCAACATAGTAACCTCATTGTTTTCTTTTTGTATGCTGTTAAAGTATTAGGTTTTTTAGTGTCTATTCTAAATTTAGTTGAGCAGTGGTGGTGTTAAACTGCATAACTTGACCTATTTCATCACCACTGTTGGTGCAAACACATACATACACACTTACACTTTAGTTAGCAAGCTAGGAGAGTTATTTTCCTACCTTGCTAGCCTTACCACATCCCAACCTTCTAGTCAGTGCATTTTGTTGATTGCTGAGCATGCTATATATTTTCTTTAATAAGGCATTGTGGCTTTGACTCATTCAGTGCAAAAAAAAAAAAAAAAAAACTATAAATTAGATGTAGGTAAAACTACAACACCATTGCTTCTGACCACATAGTGGAGAGAATAAGTCATCCACAGAGGCCACTCGTTTTAATGTCTCCTGGGCCTCATGCAGCTAAACTGACAGGTAGATGCGTGAATATTGGCATTTTATGAACAGAGAACCTCAGGAAAAGTCAACAAGATCTACTACTATGCCTCTATCTCACTAAAGACCTCACATGATCACACTGCTACAGCAGCTGCCACTGGTGGCTTTCGTGTGTCAAATTCAGTCAACAATAGATGTAGTAGGAAAGAGAGAAAAAAGTGAGTGAAACAGGATTTACTGAAGCAAGACATCGCTCATTATAGACATTTGTTGTTTAATTTGAATTGTTTCAATTTAGAAAAGTATTTGAAGTTAATTTTCATCTGGAGATGTATATTTTCATGGCTATCAGCAAAATGGAGGATTGAAAACAATATTTGTGTATGAATAGATTACTCTGAATGAAAATTTGAATAGTTAGGGTAGGTATTTTAGAATCTAGAAAATTGCACAAGACTATATGCAAAATATGATGATAAAAATTTGAGTCATACCAAAGAAACATACCACATGGGATACATGAAAGATTACATGAGATTTTAAGACAGATTGACATAGTTGTTGTAACATGAGTGTATTAAGGGCGCGTACCATTATTTTGTAGCTGGCATCTTTCATTATTATATTGCCAAGCCATGGAAATATTTGCTTTAGTAACTCCATGATGTGTACAGCCTGGAAAGACACATTCACACATTATGGACCACAATTATTTTTGAAAGACTGTAATGATGTCAATTCTGTGCCACTGCTGTGCTAACTCTCAGCCACTTCAGGTCCCGGTCACGAAGTCGCTCCAGTAGCCGATCTCGACGTCGCCACAGGTCACGTCGATCACGCTCCAGGTCACGCTCCTATACAAGACACTCACGGTACACCAGGTCACGCAGCAGGACTCACTCAAGGTCAAGATCACGAGATAGGTCAGTATCAAGCTTACCGTGTACTTACTGTACTTCTCTGTGTTCATCCTGCTTTCTCATACTGGGACAAAGGGACTACTGAAAATCATAATGGCTTGTCCTAAAGTATATGATGAGCAATCATGTTCTTCTGACAGGCACTCTAGTTGGAGGAGAAGTCGGGGATCTCACAGACGCTCTCATAGCCACTCCAAATCTCACAGTAGATCCAAGAGCTTGGGCAAGAAAACTCCTTCTCCGCCCCCAAAGGTGAGTTGCAAGGAACTATTGCAAAGTTAATAGGTTTCAAAATTGTAAATCTTATACCTGCAGTGTTACATACAATAGTGCCAAAGTCTCTTTATATAACAAGTTACATTTACACCACACACTTGCATGAACTGAAATATAAGATTGCCCGTGACCAGAGTAGAAGGCCGCATTGACTGGGGTGGTAGGTAGGAAGTGACCAGGTTGGGGGCTGGAGTAACTCAGGCAACTAGGGGCTGGAGTGACTTGAAAGCCGTTCACGAGTCGCAATAGAGAGAGGTGTTCACAGCGGAGAAGTTGGCTGACTGGCGGGAAGGCAACATTGGCCACCACATGTGTTTGTGTTCGAATTGGAGAAGTCGGCCGACTGGCGGGAAGGCAACATTGGCCATCACATGTGTTTGTGTTCGAATTGAGAGGCTGCATTCGGAGAAGAGGTGAAAATTTGTTCGCCAAATGTGTTCGGATTGGGAAGTGTTGGAGTCAAAGGGTGTTCGAATCAAGAGGTACCAATGTACTGAATATATTCAGTATGACTACTTTGGAATTATTGAAGTTGGAATAATTACTTTGCAGATCATTGCCACCTCTATAACTACAACAGTACAACCAGCCAGTGCAGGGGAGCCCTTAGACCCACCAGCTAAGCTCCCCTCGCCACCCTGCCGCCGCTACTATGGCCGCAGGGGGCAGGAAAGCAACTCTGAGTCTGCCTCGGAATCAGAGGCAGAGGAAATTTCTACAAGCACCACCAGTACAATGCAGACTTGTGCCAACACCAATGTAAAAGCTAATTTACTGTAAGTTGCAAATCAGTGTGTTACCTTTGTGTTTGTCTAGTAAACTGACTTCTCTGGAAGTAACAAAGGCAAAGCTACACTCTCTTCTGCTTCCTCTTGACACTTACCTCTTTCTTTAGATTAGAGTGCCTTCATCAGCCTTTGACAGGCACAGCTTCAAGCTATTCAGGTATCTAAGGATTTCCCACTGACAGTGAACTGTTATTATTTCTGTTGGTCCTCGCAAGGTCTCATTCCTGTTTATAGATCACCCTGTGTGAGTTTTAATCACTTTCCAGGAAGACAATACGTAATGGTTGTAATTGATCAATAACCTAAGAAATAATACAGTATCCCTAACCAACAGGCCAGCGCAAGCAAAGAACACGTTTAGTGGAGTTCTCTATCAGAACAAATATCCAAAATTGATAAATAGGATTGACTTTTATTACTGAATATTGCTGAAGTTCTTTAAAATTTCATGTCCAAGTAATACCATTAGAACTACTACCAGAACATTTAATTGATAAAATGTGTTATTTCAGAGCGGCCCCAGCTACAGTGGGTAATGGTTCTGCTGCTGCCAAAGTCAGTAAGAAGCTGTTACTGTTGTTGTCAATATAAATTAATAGTGATTACTGTGATACAATATTTAGAATAAAACTGATGATATTTTTTGTTATTTAATAGGATTATTTTTAATCTTTCTTTAATTTAAGTAATTTTCAAATTCCCTAATAATGTAGAAACTATATAGGTGATAAGCTTAATTGTTTGTTTTTCCAGGAATAACTTTACACATGATTATAGCACAAAACTCATAGTTAAATGTTAATAAATGTGAATGCTATGCCAGTTTATGGCAAGACGAAGTACAGGAAGTGGTTCTATTTGGTTGTTACGTAGTTAGCCTTTGCTTTGCCTAGTGAGAGGTGTACCTGTCAAGCAGGTCGAGGTAATCAATCATAGACAGTTTAGCTGGAATGTAGTGTGCACTAAAGTTTATACTAAATTGTCATTATTTTTCACTTATTTATTCATTCATTTATTTTGTTTGTTATTTTTATTATTATTATTTGGATTCATGCTTGCTTGACATGTTCACTGAGGGAATTTAAAAGCTTATTTCCTGCAAGACAGCAAGCATTTCTACACAAATTTTACTTTTCGGTTTATTATCATTATTACTTTTCTTTTCTCTTTTTCTCCTTTTTTCCCTCTTAAGTATAACCATTGACTCAGTAGACAGTAAGGAGAGCTCATGATTAAAGTCAACATTTTTTCCAGGATGGACCAAAATTAACACCACAGGAAAGACTAAAGAAGAAAACCCAAGCATTACTAAAGAAGCAGTGTAAGTCTTGTCTGTACAATTTTAGACCAAGGGAATATTACTTTAATGTTATTGTACTATTGCACAAATTAATGGTCTGTGCATTTTTTTTTCCCTTTTGGCTAAAACTAATAAACTGTAACCCATTGAACAGTCTACAGAACATGAAGCATTTTGACAGCTTTTAGAATGCACAGTTGACCTTCACATAAAAAGAAATGCATTTAATATTATTGCAAATATTTGTAACTTCACTTCAAGGAACACAACAATATTAGCAGTATTTTTCATGACTTCTTCCAACTTTCAGTCAAGGCGGATAAACGTCTAGAGCGTGAAAGAGCAGAGAAAGCAGAACAGGAGCGACAAGACAGGGAGGAGGAGCTCCGAGAGATGGCCATCAGGCTGAGGCGCAGGTACTGACAGAAAGTGTCAAGTAGTGGAACTAAATATAGCTGCTAGAACCTTATCCATAGTTGTACTAATTTTTCCACATTATTGACAATCCAGTTTACACATAAAATATATGTTATCATTTTGTGCAACTCTTTCTTCCCTCTCCTCAGGGAGAGAGAGAAGCGCCATCGCCTGCAAGGAGAGGACTCAAGCTCTGATGGGTCAAGGTCACGCTCAGGCTCTGGCTCCAGGTCTGGTGGTTCACGTTCACGGTCAAGATCAAAGTCAAGGCAGCGGTCAAAGTCACGACAGAGGTCAAGGTCGTGCCAGCGGTCGTCATCTCGCTCAAAGTCACCTTTCCCCCCCAAACAAGTATGTTCCCTTCTCACCAGTCTCTTTTTAGAAATCTGTGCTGTATGTGTACAATATACGGTATCCACAAATCTATTTCCTGGAGGTGCAGTTGAAAGGCCTTGTCATTGTGGTGTTAGCAAGGGTGGCATAACTTACCTTGGTCTCTATCGATCTGTGCCAGTAAGCTTTTCATACATATGACATTCATTAATTGAATATTTTCCTCAGGTACCTTCTGGGAGGTGGGGAGATGGCATGCGTGGAAGAGACCGCAATACTTCCTATGACTGGGGCAGGGAGGGTCACAGTAGACAGTGGGGTTCCTCTCACTGGGATTCTCATCCTCCACCTGAGAGACACAGGGACTCCTATAGAAGAAGGTCCCGATCCTACAGTCCTCCAGGCCGTTGGTCAGTACCTTCACTTGAAGTTGATGATTCTACGTTGGTTTATTGAAATACAACCAATTAAAATGATTGAAGTGTATTTCCAGTTGATCATCTCTGTAGCATCATGGCATAATAATTTTGTGATTTAAAGAGACGAGTGTAGGTTGTACAGATAGCTTATATCTGCTGCCGAGATGAATAGCTCTTGATTCTATTTGGAGCTGTAATAAGATTGTCTGGGCATTGCAGGGAGAGAGATCACCACAGCTCCAACAGAAGTCGTAGCAGGAGCAGAGGTAGAGATTATGGCTACAATAACAGCAGTAATGCAGCATCATCCAGCGGAGGAGGCTTCAGAAGAAAGACTTTCCGAGACTATGAACGAGAGAGAGACTGGGACTGTCCCGACCGAGATGCTCCACAGCGAAATGAAGTGTTTCGGGACTACCAGCACGGATACCAGCGGGACTACCAGCATGGGTACCAGCGAGACTACCAACACAGAAACTATCACCACAGGGAAGGTCGAGATAGGGAAGGACCCCCACAAGATTATAGAGACCGCCACCAAAGAGACCACCAGAGGGATGGCGGCAGGCAGATGCAGCAGCATGGCCATGGTGGCTATAGTGAAGAGAGGTGAGGATCAGCTCAGCATGCTTCATTCACTTCATGGTGTGAAGAGTGTGACATGTGCAAAAAAGATGTGAAGGAAGAGTGGTTGTGAAGTGTCGTGAATGTAAACACGACCTCAAGAGAAGATTTCCTTGTAGTTTATCTGGCTGGAGAAGGCTAAATTTGTAATGTATGGATGTCCCAGCTCTGCTGTTGAGGTTAGGTGTGATGTTCTTTGATGCTGCTTGGCTGACTCTCACAGGTTTTGGTGTTAGGAATAACAGCTGTAACACCAGATGTGATGCAATACTTGTGTTGGTCTGGTACATCAACAAAAGAAACAATCATTCCATTTTATCTCTCGGTTGAATGCAAAAGTTGTATTGTGTTGGTGTATTTGCTCATATTTTCAAGTAACTGTCTTTCTCTACAGAGAGGATGGTGGTCGCATCGGCAGGATCCGGTTGGTAGACTACTGAAGACAATTGTTGAAGAGAAATTCCCAGAAATTGAATGCAAGACACAACAATGGTATATGTAGGAGACATCACCCTGCATCTCCTGTCTTCACACCAATCCATGTTTTAGAATGCACGTTACTTACCAAGCTCTAGGAAAATTTGTATTTTTATAATTTTCTACTGGAATCTTCTGAAAAAAAGATACACTATACATTTTTACTGAGTGTGAAGGCTCTATTCGTATCGATATCTTATTTGAAATGGCAGTTTCCTAGCATCTTGCAGTACTAGTGTGCTGTTTTATTTTGTCATAAAAATAGCCATTATATCAAGCATTTAGTGAAATGCAGTACTTCAAAGAAAGATTGGACGGACTTCATTAGGTCTGGTCATAGAAACATTTTTTAAGTTTGAAAACCTGCTGTTTTTTCTTTTTATTTGCTTTATACATGTTTTCATTCCACATATTAAGAGTTGATAAGACAACTCTGATGTCTTAGATGCCCACTTTTCATCAAAGTAAGACAGGTTGATTTAAAAGGAATTATTTATGTACACATCTGACTAAAAGAAAAATGTTATTTTTTGTTGAGTATGTGATATGCATGTAGGTTTTTTTTCTTCAAAACATTATTTCCCATGTTGTATAATATACAGGGCAATAAGAGGATCTCGGAAGGAATTAATAAAAGAAAGACCCAATAAAGTAACAAAAATGTAGGGGATGAGTGTGAAGAATGTAATATTTCATTATGGCTTGATGGTATTCACCAAATCGCCTCAGTCATGAGAAATGACAATCTGTTGTGAAACTGGGAAGTTTCTTTGTGTTGGCCATTGCTTATTTCAGCACTTAGGTAGCTCTTACATTATTCTACCTAGACAATAGATGCTAGCTAGAGAAAAGGTCACCTTTTCCTGGCCAGCAGACACCAATATACTTCCCAATTCCATCTAATTATTTGTAAGAATTGTAAAGGGAAACCATTTCTAGGAAAAACTCTCAGGCATTTTATTGTAACCAGCTTTGATCTGGAATTCCTGGGCATTCATATTAACTATCTCAATTACTTCAGTGCTTGGTGATCTTTGTGCTAAATTGTTCCAGGAAAATGTGATGTGATAATCCCAGGTCCTTGTTAACATATAACAAAGAACAGCATTTGTTGCTAAAGATTTTGTACAGCTGTGATAATACTCCATTTTCTATGACATTAATTTTGTATAGGATTGTTTTGTGCTTCCTCAGAACATTAGCCATGTAAGCATAATCTTATTTTGTTGACAGGATTATTATTTTCTTTTCGTTCTGTTTCTGAGATACAGATTCTTATTTC
This sequence comes from Callinectes sapidus, assembly GCA_020233015.1. Classification (NCBI taxonomy): domain Eukaryota; kingdom Metazoa; phylum Arthropoda; class Malacostraca; order Decapoda; family Portunidae; genus Callinectes; species Callinectes sapidus. The sequence continues at coordinate 3,250,953 of CM035187.1, read as the reverse complement.
TTATCAGCAATATGTTCTATGTGGGACTGATTCAGGTGTGTACATATTACCTTTCGCTGACTCGGTGCACTCTTACAAGACAGGGTAAATCAGTGTTACCCAGACTTTCCAAAATTTTAAACAAGTAGTCTAACAACTTCTTATTTAAAGTTTTGGATCTTCAGGTTGTAAACTGACTAATTAATCATCTATTTTCGTTTCAGTACACACTGCTAGTAATAAGTATTAGATCTGCTGGCCAGGGGCTCCAATACTTGCAGTAAAAATAACATGGTAATCTTGAGAGGGAACCATTTTAGTTGCAAGTATCATCCCTTGCCATGACATTATTGCATCCCTCAGCTTTGCACAGCTGATTCATATTCTCCCACAGTGTGTCTTGAGGCTTGTTGGAGAGCATTATCCTGCACCAAATTTTTCTGCACCCTGATGTATTTTTGCACAATAATATCTTGTGATGACTGACTGTTCATGAGTATACACTGAGGAATAACTGATGAATACTCTTTTGTCATAGCCATGTTAGTAAACAATTGATGATTACAAGATTTGGAAAATGAGTAGCTGCAGGTTACTATTCTCCAATGAATCCCAAAGCACACTGAGGGCAGGATATGAGTCAGGTCAGTACAGGTAACTTGATATGTGCCAGTGTTGTTTTCTTCAAGAGGTCTCGTAAAACAAAAAAATGTAAATCGTACAATATATATAAATTGTTTAATTTATATATATATATATATATATATATATATATATATATATATATATATATATATATATATATATATATACACACACACACATGCATATACTCTATATATGTTCAAATAGGAATGTACACAATTTATTGGCTCCTTGACAGGGTGAGCTCCTCTCTCCACAGATGTTGAATGTTTACCGAGTGCCGTGGCAAGTCAAGAGATGGCATCAGTGTAATTTTTACAACTGTATGATGCCGACACTGTTGCCAACTCACTACAGCACTCAACAAACATTCAACAGCCATGAAGAAAGGAGCTCACTCTATCAAGAAGCCAATACATTGTGTACAGTCTTGTGTGTATGTGTGAGTGTAAGTACATATATATTGTAAACACGTGTGTGTCGGTTGTTTGGGTGGCACACAGGAACTCAGGTGAGACATCTGTTGGCCACTCAATGAAATATTGTAACCGAGTGAAAAAAAATTAAATTAATAACTTTTGGGGATTTTGGGCCTCAAGTAAATGTAAAAACACGTAAAGCCAGTTAATTGTATCATGGCAAGTGCTTATATACTGTAGTCTAAAATGGTTTACTCTCGAGAACCATGCTTATTTTGCTGTAAGTATCAGAGTTCCAGCTGTCCAATCAATACTTATGACTAAGTTTACATGAAGCACCCCTTTCCTTGTCAAGATATAGGGTGGATTAAGAAGAGCGGCATAATGGTGGTGGCAGTAACATTTGGCAATTACTGTCCCCGTCTCTACTCTTCCAGGTTGTTGTGTTGGTGTAAGGTGTAGCTGTAAATATATGTCATTTGTTCCTAACCTGTTTTTGTCTAACTCATCTTTTCTTCCGATCCTTGCCAGGTGTCTTAGAGCGCAACAGTTCATCCTCCGTCATAGGCTGGATCACTGTGCCCATCTTTGTTACAATGGGAGGAGCTGTCATTTTCTTGTGAGCTGTTTCTGGCACAAAGAGGCGACCCACTGGTGCCCTGACTGACGCCTCAAAGTCTTTCACACTCTTGAAGGGATACGGCAGCTCGCTGACCTGAGAAAGTTGAAAAGTGAACAGCTTTTTTGGTGTAAATGAAATTTACTGAATAATCTGAGCTATGGTAAATGCATGTCTTTATGAATCTAGTGGATAACAAATACTGCCCAATGGACAGCAGCAATGTGAGCCAAGTAAGGCTATACATTATTCAGAGAGATCATGCTACAATACAATGCCAAGCCTTACCATGGATTTGCGAAGGTTAGTGTGGACGTCAGCTTTCTCATTGTACAGAACGTGACCAATGCGAGAGTCCTTACGTGGGGCATGAGCCACTCTGAGCCTGGAGAAAGCGAGAGAGAGAAATTTGACATTTTACTGATCTGGTAACAAGAATGCTTCTGATCTCCTATGGTTCATACATTCCGCCGTAATAATAGCTAATATTTCCTTAGCCTCACACCCGCTACTGAGTGACTACTTTTCTAAAATTTCTCACCGGAACTTCTTTTTTTTTCTGTTGGACATCTTTATGTTTGGTCCTGTCCAGTCTCCCCAGCCTGGCAATGCAAGACTCATGCTGTTAGGCCCATCCTTCTTGATGGCCTCGGCTTTCTCAGAACTGCCAACAGAAACAGACAACTTTAATGAATTATCACATTTATCTATAAAGGGAAGAAGCAAAATCACTTATTCTTCACCATCAAAGTCTGATATGCAAAGTTCTTATCAAAATGAGTTTATTTGAACACATTTCTTGAGCTCAATGTCTTCCTTCACATCAGTCCATCTTTGATGTTACTCACCTGAATTCCTCCATGAGGTAGTCATCAGCAAAAGCTTCCCTAATGATGTTCTCTGCACTCTCCTGTTCCTCCTCATCATCCATAGCCTCCCCTGCCTCACCCACACTGTCCGGCATGGCTGTCACTAAGTGCTTCGACTCCACCTGTCATCACCAGAATACAGTCAAGGGTTAACACAATACCTGGTCTGCACTATATCCTTCTGTCAAAATAACACACATGAATCACAAGATCCATTCCTACTGAAAGAATCTGATGCCTTACCTGCAAGAACTTATTGGGGTCCACTTGCAGCTTACGGTTGTGAGGGGCCGAAGTATTTGAAGGAGCTTGTAAGTCTTTTACTGCTTTCACAGTCTCCTGCAGCTTATTCACACTCTCTCCCTCTAGAGATTCCAAATCTTGTAGAGTCTTTGCTCTCTCTCTTGTTTCGTTGGTGTTTTCTTGGTCATGTTTACCAGTGAAGTCAAACTCCTCAATTTCTGAAGGAACAACATTATCTAAGACCTTTTTCTTCTTTTTGCTCTTCACTTCTTTCCATGGCTCTTTACTATTAACTCCTAACTTTTTCAGCTTTTTTTGTACTTTGTTTTTAATTCCAATTTCTACTTCATCAAATAAGTCATCTATGTTGACAGGTTCTTGGTCTTTAGTCTCTAATGTTTTTTTAAATTTCTTGTTGCCTTTCTTTCCAGGAATCTTTTTAGCAGGTTGCTCTCCAGTGTCCTCTGATTCTGCTTTCTTGCGTTTCTGTTTCTGTACTTGAGCTTTTGCCTTTTGTAATTTCTTTGGGTGTTTTTTACTTACTTCTTTCTTTTCTGTTTGTTCCTCTCCCTCTTTCATACTGTTCCTTTCCCCCTCTTCTAAACTCTCTTTTTCTTGTTTTTTCTCTTCCTCTTGCTCCTGACCTCCTATCTCTCCTTCAACATTTTTCTCTTTTTCTTTTTCTAATTGCTTTTCAATTAAGTAATCTGCTTCCTTTCTCTTGTTGACTTCCTCCCAGAACTTCTTGAACCTGGTGAAGGATTCATCCTCAGGGGAACTCTTTGAGGCCAGTGACCCACGTTGTTTGATCCAGGGATTGAGGGACTCATCTGTTCCTTGCACTGTACTCACTCCTCCTTCTTCCTGTAATGGTTATAATTTTAGTGCTAGGGGCTCTTTAAACTCCCAATAAGTAGATACACAGGCAAATGAATAAATAGAAGATTTATTCAAGACATGGTGTAAAGATGGTGTTGTTCACTAAACAAAATGCAGTCATGAAATAATGTACAAGATAAAATACAATACAGTGGTTTACATTTCACCTTTGCACAAAGATCTTCATCACCTGGTGAATCATCCTCCCCCTTTTCTTCTGCCTTAGCTGATTTGGCAGTCAGTTCCTGATGCAGCCGCTGGTTCTCTTTCAATGCTGCCATCACCTAATGAAGGGAGAGATCAAAGTTGTCAGAATAAACAAATAAATGCTTAACTTCCTGAGACAATTATGATTTAAAATCCCTAAAAATATGTATTCCTAATAGATTGCATTGTATTTTTCACTAGCTCATCACAGCCAACCTAGAACAAGTACACACAAACACTTACAATTTTATCCCTGTTTGCCCTAAAGCCCTGCAGGTGTGCCCACTTGGAGGTCTTGTGGCGTAGGCTCATCCTCTCCTGTATCCGGCTAAGTTCCAGCTCCTGCAAACATTCCAGTGCTGCTTCAGGGTCAGTCTTATGCAGCTCCTCCAACATGGCTTTCTGCTTCTTCAGCTTCTCCCGCCGCAACAGCCGGTGATGTCTTGGAGAGTAAAGACAGCATTAACTTGTGGCATAAAAGGCAGGACAAACCAAAAGAATGAAACAGGCCAGGCATGGTGTGCAAGGGAAGAAGTTGTGGGTCGAGTACAGGAAAGTAAGAATTAAAAGGATGGGATAGACCAGGTGTGGCATGTGAACATTTGCTGGCCTGATGGCATAGTGTATCTCAAGATGTATAGTGGAATCTTGGACCTCAAATACTCCATAGGAAATACACTCTTGATTGATTTTTTTTCAATAGCTTTAAATGAAGGGACACACAGCACGTAAAGACAATAATGAAATGAACAGCAAACATTCAAGTCTTACTTTCTGCTCTTGCTCTTGTTCATCAGTCTCGCCTTCTGTTCATATCGCCGTTTCAATTCCTTCTGCCGCCACAACTCTCTGTTCCTCTCCTTTATCTCGTCCAGTGAGACAGCCTTACGTGCAACCTCCTCCTCCTTGCTCTCCTGATGGGAAAGAGTGGGAGTCATGGCAAGAAGAAATTACGTGTTCCATTTATATATTTTGCTTAGGAAGTCACAAGCATATATTCAACATCCACAATTTTTATCATCACCACCATCGCAATTAATCTGTCAAGCTGAGGTGAGCAAATTATCTATGATCTCCAACATCATCATCATTATTACAATATTCCTACACAATGTTCAATCATTCTTAAAACATTATTATCATGACCTCTGGTATTGCTACCATTCTAAATCAATCAAACAAGCTGTCACCACACACACACAAAAATAGACTTCTTTCCCCACATCCAGACTGTCCATATTCAGTAATGTCTGAAGTACCAAAAAGAAAGAACACTAACCTTCTTGTCCTCCAGCAGTTTTGCACCCTGCAGCAGTGAGTACACCTCCTTCTCCAGCGGTGTTTTCATCTGCACTGAGTCTATTTTGTCCACTGTCTTGATAGACACACCGCTCTGCTCCAGAGGGAAGCGGAGCTGTTCACTCTCCCTCTGTACCTTTACCACCTTGGCCCACTTGTTCACTTCCATGGCCACATTTTCATAGCCAGCTGCTCGCTTGATCTGGACAAAATATAACAAGGCTTTCAACAACTCTATCAACAAATCAGTATGGTACTAAAAGTTATAATATGCTACCCATGGCTATAATGGAAACCCAGCCTTCTATTTTCAAGTGCTACACATTGTTGATTAAAGATACACATTATCCATGACTATAATGGAGACCTTGCCATCCTAAAAGATGTGATAGCATAGTGAATTCAGTATATGAACTGACCCGTCTGGCCACACTCTTCTCCAGAGGGACAGCGAGGGTGTTGCCCTTGTCCTTCCGTATGGAGGTGGATGGAAGCAGGTGGTGCAAGTGGCTGGTGTCTACAGTGGTGCCATTGCCCATGGTGGTGCGAACATCCTGCTGCATTCTTTCTCTGTGTAAGGTACAGTACATCAGCTATTTCTTCTTTTCGGTATGCCTCATTTTTTTTCATTCCCTGTAAGTATGATCAAACACCTCTCTGGTTACATACAATATTATATGCTACAAACATGTTGTTGGTTTGAAGTCTTTCCATGACTCCCAATAGGTTGGTAAACACTACTAGGATTATTCATGCCCACAAAGACTTACTTCTTGGTCATCTTCATCACGTTGGAGAGAAGCTGTGCATGTGAAGCCTCCTGCTGGTCATCTCCCTCCTCCTCATTGTCGTCATCTTCCCCACCACCTGTGTCACCCACTCCTGACACCATGAACAGCTCCTCATCCTGTCGCTCCTTCTCCCTGAAGAATACTTTCATGTCACACACCATTTCATAACTTAATTAGGATAATATTCAAATAATATTTTTCATCTAAGGGCTAAATTAGGTTTAGGTTGATTCACCTCATTAACCTAAGTAATAGTCCTTTCAATGTCTAGATTATGACATAAAACAACACCTTTATTTTGCCTAGAAATGTATAGTTATCTTAAAAACGAATAAGCCGAGGTAATTTCCCTACAGAAGTGATGTACAGTATAGGTACACATTGTTATGAAAGCTTACTGGTTACGGAATGCACTGGCAGTTTAATACCCTTAAGGTTGGACTCACTTAGCAGATATGTATTTCTTAAGTCCTTGAAAATACATATTCATGTTATGAACTATTCATTAAACATTTATGAACCTCTTACATACCTCAGAAATTAAGAACTTTCTTTATCCCCCACAATATTTCATAATCCAGACATAGGAGAACCTTTTTTCCACAACACAAACGGGTAAACCACAGGCACAAACACTGCAGCTGGCGGACCCTCTGACACCCGGAGGAAATCATCGAAAAAAATAAGGAGGTGGAGTTAAAACTGAACAATTACCGTCACTTTATCCTAAGGGGAAGGTGGAGAGAGAAAGAATATTGCTAAGAAACTGCAAACTCGCCACCACAAGCAACCTATCACCCCTACCAATAATAATAACACCTCACCGGCTCACCATACAGAACACCCTCTTGACAAACAACATACACGTGATGTCGAATGAATAACCTTACTCCTGCACATTACCAGTTCAACACCACGTCATTGTTCCCAGCTATTACTATCACCACCACACACTTGACAGCCATCTGGTCATCTCACCGCACTGATGTTGTCTTTATCTTCGCCATAGTGTTGGTAGAAAACTGTGATGCTGCTGTCAATGTGTTGCTCCTCGCCCAGTGTTTACATCTGCCATGTGTGTCTGGAGGAGGAGGAGAGAGAGGGATGGGGAAGGGGGGGGAATGGAGGCTGGAGAGATAAGTGAGCCTAGCTTTGCGCATTCTCTCTCTCTCTCTCTCTCTCTCTCTCTCTCTCTCTCTCTCTCTCTCTCTCTCTCTCTCTCC